>SZWC01004246.1:31322-66322 GCA_023375785.1 Penium margaritaceum
ACCATACCATTCCATACCATACCATACCATACCATACTATACCATACCATACCATACCATACCATACAATACTATATCATACCATACTATATCATGCCATACCCCACCGTACACAACCATACCATACCATACCATACCATACAATACCATACCGTACCATACCATACCATATCATGCCATACCATATGAGAACAAACCAAACCATACCATATCATACCTTACCATACCATACCATACCATACCATACCATACCATACCATACTATACCATACCATGCCATATCATACCATACCATACCATACCATACCATCTCATACCATACCATACCATATACTATCATACCATACCATACCATACCATACCATACCATACTATATCATACCATACCATACCATACCATACCATACCATATCATACCATACCATACGACAACAAACCAAATCATACCATATCATATCTTACCATACCATACCATACCATACCATACCATACCATACCATACCATACCATACCATACCATACCATACCATACCATACCATACCATATCATACCATAAAATATCATACCATACCATACCATACCATGCCATACCATACCATACTATATCATACCATACCATGCCAAACCATACCATACCATACCATATAATATCATACCATACCATACCATACCATACCATACAAAACCATACCGCACGTACCACATTATACCATACCATACCTTACCATACCATAACATACGATACCATACCATACCATACACAACCATGTCATACCATACCATGCCATACCACACCATATCATATCATACCATACCATACCATACGATACCATCCCATACCATACCATACCATACCATACCAAACCATACCATACCATACCAAACGAAACCATACCATACCATATCATATCATTGTTTACCATATCATACCATACCATGCCATACCATACCATACCATACCATACCATACCATACCATATCATACCATATAAAACCATACCATACGCTATCCTACCCTACCATATCATACCTTACATACCATACAATACCATACCATACAATACCATACCATACAATATCATACCATACCGTATCATATCATACCATACCAAACCATACCAGACTATACCATACCATAACATACCATACCATACCATACCATACCATACCATACCACACCACACCACATCACACCACACCACACCACACCACACCACACCAAATCACACCACACCACACCACGCCACACAACACCACACCACACCACACCTCACCACACCACACCACACCACACCTCACCACACCAGACCATACCAGACCAAACCATACCATACCATACCATACCATACCACACCACATCACACCACACCACACCACGCCACACAACACCACACCACACCACACCTCACCACACCACACCACACCACACCTCACCACACCAGACCATACCAGACCAAACCATACCATACCATACCATACCATACCATGCCATACCATACCATACCATACCATACCATACCATGCCATACCATACCTTTCCATACCATACAATATCATGCCATACCATTCCATACCATACCATATCATACCATACCATACCATGCCATACCTTACCATGCCAAACAACACCATACCATACCATACCATACCATACCATACCATACCATACCATACCATACCATACCATACCATACCATACCATACCATACCATACCATACCATACCATACCATACCATACCATCCCATACCATACCATACCATACCATACCATGTTGGAATATGTTATGTGTGCACAATGGACACAGGGCACAAGAGAATAAAGGGCAAATTAGAGGGCCGGGGGACGGCTCCACTCTCTCCCCTGACCCTCTGCTCACCTACTCTACTCTACCCTACCCCATGCTACCCGGATCAGGAGAGAGGGTAATCCCATGCCTCGCCCTGTCCGCTGTGTACCTGTTATGCAACAAAGAAAGAGGAACTGGCAGCATATATGGTTAGATGGATTGCACTTCTTTGTGCAGTGGTCTCGAGGCAAGGGGAGGCCGAGAGAGCTGAGTGCCTCAGGCTGACGTGGCACATCAGAACAAGCAATTGGGACAGGGATGCACCGGAAAGGGGAGGCGGACAGATCGTTACGATGAGCCGGTCGAGGGCTGACTGTCGTCCGATGAGAACACGTTTACAAACATGGGCAAATGGCTAGAGATTAAGGATCGACAATGGACGCTCACGCGATATCGCGACAAGATTTTCGTCTCCAGATGGCACTGCCGTCTGGCACTGTGCAGACCACAGGGCATGCAAAGCGAGGGAGCTACAGCAGGAACCAAGCAAGCATTTGTATTTAAGCAGAAGGTAGTGTAGTCTCATTCTGTACCTGTTTATCCTTTTTTATTCAATCAGCTGTACTGTCTCCTCTTATGTCATTGATCTATGCTCTGGTATCGCTTCAAGCGACTGGTTCATTGAGTACAAATTTGTGTGACTGGTTCCGGATTCAAGAGGTGATTTCAGAAGCACGAAACGATCCTAATTTCTTCAATTGGTATCAGAGCAGGTGTGCTTTGTCTGTAAACAACCTGACAACAAATCCATGGTCCGAGGACAAAGGACGCCTGAGAGGAGAAGCAGGCAGAAGCGGGACCGGATCTGCATTTCTTCGTTCATGCCCATCATGGTGGGCGGATCTGAGGCAGACCATTTCAAGGTGGAAATTTTGGATGGCCAACGCTACCATGAGTTCACTTTTACCATGAAGATGGTGCTACTGGCGAAAAGGATTGTGGGGTGTGGTGTCAGATCCCCCAACGGAAGAACTGGACCCCAACGCTCTACCTGAAGAGAAGGCAGCATGGCAGCGAAGGAAGGAGCAGGCTTTTGCACTGCTTGCTTTGCAAATGTCAAAGCGGTTGAAATTTCTGATCAAAGAAAGCAACCCATATCTGAATCCGCGGATTGCATGGAAGAGACTCAAAGACCGCTATGACAAGATCAGTGAACAAGAGAATATGGCTCTCCTCAATGAGTTTTATTCTTTGAAGATGGAGCAGACCATGATCAATGACCATGTCACCCATCTAAAGACTCTTGTTGAGCGGATTGGGTCCATGGGACATTCCATCCATGAAGCTCAAGTGGTGCATAAACTCCTTGGCAGTCTTCCTGAATGATTCAACAGAACAGTTGAACAGCTTCTGGTCTCCCAGGAGAAAAGTTTGGCTGTGGACAAGCAAATTCAATATCGAGCCATCAAAATTCAACTACAAGAACAGCGACTCCAGCTTCTTGAAAATTCCAACAATGCAGCAGGAGCACAAGGCGGTGGAGGGCAACTTGTTCTTTAACAACCGGTGGTCCCTCTGCCATCATTTACATTGACTCTTGAACGAGTTTGTGACTCAATTTTCAGGGCTGAAGAAAATCACATTCGTGAACATAAAGGGCCTGAATATGCACTATGTTCCAGGTTCCATAAGGGAGGTCCCAAAAAGCCATTTTCTGGATATCACAACACCAATGGGGCTTCCGGCTTTGGACAGAGCAGGCTGGCCACTATTAGCGGCCCTATACATCAACATCATGGCTCACCTCCAAGACAACAACAACAACAACTCTCTCATTCAGCTGCACCTTTTGGATCTCATGGAAATGACCACCGATCAATGGCACATGTGCAATGCTGGAACTGTGGTGAAATGGGGCATGTCAATAGCTTTTGCCCTTGGCGTGCCAAATACAAGCCAGGAAGCCAACAGGCGATGATGGCACGAGATGGCTTCAGTGACTCCTCGGCTTCACCACCCGGGTCGCCTCTCCTTGCAAGCTCATCCTCTGAGCATTCTCAACCAACTCAAGACCTCTTGGATAAACCGCTACCAGCGGCTGAGGGGACAGATGTTACACCAACTAGAAATGTTGCTCTGGAGGAAATTGCGTTTTGTACCATTGAAAGTGTATTTCTACTTGCGGCCGGTGTGGTTGCTTGGATCATTGACTCAGGTTGCACACGTCACATGACTAGCAGCAAATCATGGTTCCCATACTTCACTCCTATTGAACCACATAAAGCTGTCAAGCTGGGAGATGGACGCATCATACCTGCAACAGGAAAAGGCACAGTGCGCATCACCATACTTGTCAAAGGACAACCAGTCTCCAGACTCCACGATGTACTCTATGTTCCAAGTCTGTCCGCAAGCCTCCTTACTGTGACAAGGCTGAATGACAAGAAGCTCCGAATTATCTTTGACGTTGACAAAAGCTGCAAAATCTACACTGCCTCTGGAGACCTAGCAACAACAGCCAGCAAAGAAGGAAACCTCACGATTCTTCACACCGTGGATGCCGTCCCAGACTTCACAGCACCAGAAGTGGCTTTTGCCGCTGCAGACCAAGATGTTCCCCCTCTTTCGGGTCAGCTGCTACCTACAGGACAGACAACAGCTGAACTCTGGCACAGAAGATTGGGTCACATCGGCTTCTCCACGCTCTCTAATATGGGAAAGCATCACATGACACACTCCTTGCCAGAAGCGGCTGCAACAACTCCAACCTCTGATTCTGTTTTTGAATGATGCCTTGCTGGCAAAAGGTCTCAAGTCTCTTTTGACAACTACCCATCTGCTCGCTCCACCGACAAGCTTGAACTCATTCACGTGGACCTCTGCCACATCCCAACAGGTTCCATCTCAGGAACGCACTATTTCATGGTCCTTACTGATGACAAGACCCATTACACATGGGTTCGTTTTCTCCGTCACAAGTCTGAAGCAGCAGAACTCATCATCAACTGGACTCGATTGATTGAAAATGAAATAGGACTCTCTGTTAAGCGCTTCCGCTCGGACAATGGTACTGAATTTTTTAATTCAGTCCTGACGCACTTATGTGCCTCCAAAGGCATCAAGGAGGAAACCACAGTTCCTCTCACTCCACAGCAAAATGGACAAGCTGAGAGAATGAATCAGACTCTCCTGGGTAAGGCCCAATCCATGCTTTACAACACACATCTGCCGCCCTCATTTTGGGCAGAAGCAATCAACATTGCTGCCCACGTTCATAACGCTTTCCTGCATGCAACTCCCATATGCAGTGTCTCCGTTTAAATCCTGGACTGGGCACAGACCGGACATTGGCTATCTCAAGGTGTTTGGGTGCCCTGGTTATGCCTGGATTCACCCCACCCAAAGTCAAAAGCTTCAACCTCATTTTTGAAAAGGTATTCTGGTGGGCTATGAAGACATGGGCCAGGCGTACAAACTCTGTGATCCAGTGACCAAGACTATATTCTGCAGCCGCAGTGTCAAGTTTGATGGGCGGCCACAGGCTCATTCGTCCACACCACCACCACCTAACCCAGAACCTGAGTGGAACACCATTCCCCTTGATGACACTCCCCCTGAATTTCAAAAGGTGACGGTGGACCTGGAACCGGATGAACATCAAGGCGTCATCCCACCTTGTGTTCCGCATCTTGATGAGCAACAGCACGCCCCGGCACCACAACTCAACCGACACTGGCCACGTGGCTGGTAACCTGGTCAACCGCTACGGCGCTCTGCCCGCCTTGCTGCACACGCAGGCCTTGCTGCTGCTCTGGATACCATTGACACCGCTGAAGCCCTGGACACAGCGTTGGTCACCCAGATTGTTGATCCAGTGAGCAACAACGACGCCCTCTCTCGGCCAGAAGCTGGTGAATGGCAGGCAGCAGCAGTCGAAGAATATGAACAACTTCTCAAGCAGCAGACATGGGACCTTGTCCCTCCACCTCTTGGCATACCTATTGTCACTTGTAAATAGGTCTTCAAAACCAAACTCGGAGCTGATGGCAAGCCCTGCAGGTACAAGATGCGCCTTATGGCGCGTGGTTTCAGTCAAGTACACAATGTCAACTATAGCGACACCTTTGCTCCCGTGGCCAAGTACTCCTCCATCAGGGTCATCATAGCTTTGGCTGCTAGTCAAGGCTGGCATCTCCACCAGATGGACGTCAAATTCGCCTTCCTAAATGGCGACCTTGATGAAGATGTATACATGGCGTAGCCTGATGACCTTACGCAACCAGGGGAGGAAGGTTTGATGTGCAGGTTGCGCAAAACCATCTACGGCCTCAAACAGGCGCCACGATAATGGAACAAAATTTCCACGAGTTTTTTCTCCAACACACTCTGACGCAGCTGCACTCTGATCACTCTGTCTACTTCAATGGCAGCTTCGGCGTTATCCTCTATGTCGACCACCTGATTCTTTTTGGACGCGATATGACTGAAATCTCAGAGTTCAAGGCAGCATTCTCCTCCGCGTTTGAGATGACAGACATGGGCCAACTGACATATTACCTTGGCATTCAAGTTCATCAGGCAGCGTCGCAGATCACTCTCTCGCAAGACTCTTATGTCACGCGTATGGCCTCCAAGTTTGGACTGGATCAGCCACGACCGACAGCTACGCCGCTCACTCTGGACAACTGTCTTTCAATGCCAGCCACACAGGACACACTGGCAGACGTCCATGAGGCTCAGACCTACCCAAGCATTGTTGGCTCGCTCATGTATGCATCTGTGGGTACTCGGCCAGATCTATCCTACGCTATTGGACTGCTCAGCCAAGGATGCAAAGCTCCCACCAAGGCACACGTGCTCTCTGCCAAACGCTACAACAAGTATCTCCGTTGCTCATCGGCCATGAAGATGCGCTACGCTCACTACCCAACTGTCACACTCACAGGCTACTGTGATGCAGATATATCTGGTGATATAGCCACAAGCAAGTCCACCTCCGACTACCTTTTTCTCCTTGCAGGAGGACCAGTCAGCTGGATGTCAAAGAAGCAATCGGTGGTGGCTCTGTCATCCACTAAGGCTGAGTACATTGCTGCCAGCGAAGCTACAAGGGAAGCTGTCTGGCTGCGGATGTTGCTTGGGGAGCTAGGCTTTGATCAGCTGGAGCATACTATTCTGCACTACGATAATCAAGGCACAATTGCCCCGAGCGAGGATCTAGTGTTACATGACAGGATGAAGCATGTGAAAGGCCAACATCACTATGTGCCGGACGTAGTGGTTGACGGTGACATTAAACCGGACTACGTCGGAACAAAGGAACAGTTGACTGATGTGTTCACGAAAGCTCTGGACCACAAACAGCATAACTTGCTTTGCGCACGCATGGGTGTCACGCACAATTCTGCCGCAGCTCTGCAGAAGAGGTCACCTGCGGAATGGGAACCGAGGAGGCAGAAGGTCCGCGCGCAGAATGCTGGCTACTGCGGATATGGTTGAGCGAGGGGTAGCGCGGATCCGGGGGAAGAAAGGATCGGGGCACCAATGGAAGGGCCACCGCAGGCTAGCACTCGCTTGTGGCGGTTCTTCTCATTCGAGCACTTGTGGCAAAAGCGGGAAGCAGTGGAGGGAAGAGCCGCGGTGCAAAGGGAACAGGGACGAGTCACGGCAAGATCCGCGGCCACTGGTAAAGCACATGCAGGACAGCGGAAGAACCGAGCAATCAGGGGAGAAAACTTCCAATCAACATGAGTGACCAAGCATCAATCACGGAGGAGTCCCGGGAGACGCGCCGCGGAAGACGAAGATTCAAGGAATAACACGAAGAACCGTGTGCACAAGCCGCGGATGAAGGATGAAACCAGCAGAAGATAGACAGTATGTTTGTGTGTGTGTGTATGGTTGGGACGAGACCCGCGGTGCGTAGCCGCACCGCGTGGAGTCCATGCAGAAGGAAGAAGGAGGATGTGAGGGGGATGAGACCGACGGCGTGTAGACACACCGTGCGGAGTCCCAAGTAGAAAAGGGCCTCGCTAGCAATAGCATAACCGCAACTCAGACTTGCTTGCCTTTAGAAGCATTCCATGTACTCCGCAATCAGCTCTGTCAAAGAAATTTGCCTACTCACATCCTTACACTCCGCCCTTTGCCCTCCTGCTCTCAGTTGCTCTCGAAAGTCCGGTCCGCGGACTGTGGGAGTAGGTGCGTGAAGAACCAAAAGTCCGAGTGAAGTGAGCTGCCGGCGGTACCCCTTGCTTGCATACTTCCGCGGAATTGGGATTCCGCGGAGAGGAGTCGGACGCCAGGAGGTGGTGGACTCCCGTGTGGGAAGAAGCGGACCGCGCAGCATCATTCATCGGTGAGGTGCCTGTGCGGAAGTCTAGATCTGTGGTTCGCGGAATAGCCGGTAATAGTGAGTTTTGCCATTGTGTGTAGCAACTGCCTAGCGGAAAGCAGAGCATCACTCGTCGACAAGTGGTCAACGTAGAAGTCCAAACCTGTTGTCCGCGGAATAGGTTCCAGTCTGAGGGTGACAACCGTGTCCTGCTGCTCACCTGTAGACTAGTAGTAGTGAAGTGCCTGATCTGCGGACTAGCACGGAGCGGAGCCGCCCGCGGAGGAAGTCAAAAGCGCGGCAAAATTGGGGGTATCAGTGTCATGGTGCGGTGAGTGTGGACAGTTATTTGCTCTTTGCCAGCAGAACTGCACGTGCCTTTCAGATAAGTCGTTGATGTCTGTAGCCAGCTTTGTACATCAGGACATCGGGCGACGGCAACAGCAAACGTCGGCGCGGTGCTTCCTGCCTCGACGGGCCGCGACTCACGCAGGGAGCAAGGATTCCTCACCAGTGCCACCCCGCACGCCAGTCAGCTCCTCACCGGGCCCCGATTCGCTCGTCCAGCACCGACGAGTTACCGGGTGGGTCGAGCAGCTGCACTGGCGTCGCATCATGGATGCGCTGGGCAAGCGTGCGGAGATGGAGAGCGTCCGCAGCTCCGACAGCCATGGATCCGTCCAGCATGAGCAGGAACGCGAAGGTCCGCAGAATGTGCCACATGGAACGCCATGGTTCTCCGATGCACCACCTACACTGGAGGTATCCTCCGGTGGTGGAGAACTCGAGGCTTACCGCGGACTGGTGTATCGGCGACGGGGCGGGCAGCAGCAGCAGCAGATTACAGGCGGAACAGAGTCGCAGCCCACTCACCCGCCAGCGCATCCGCGACCTTCAAGCCCAGAGGATTCCGGGATCCCCGATACACTAGCACCAGACGAGCAGCAGACCTCAGCGCAGCCACAGCAGGTGGAATCCCCCGCCCCTGCCCTTGGGATGCCACAGGACATGAATCAGTCGCACCATATTGTTGGGACAGCCCTGGGAGACCCGACCGTGAAGCCTCCAGTGTGTGGCTGACAACAGCAACATGTGGGCACATCGGAGCAGCCCATGGAGAACATGCGGATGGGGATGCCCATGTCCACACAGATACCAGGAGTCACACAGCCGCCGGTAAACCACTTCCCAGTAAGCCAGACCCCTCTGACCACGGGAGCGGTGGCTACGGGAGCAGCCGCGCAACTCCAGGTGTCAAGAATGGCCTAGTCACCGAGGTATCCGCAACAGCAGTACATGGAGGGCGGGCAGGCCGGCACAGCGCAATCGCTCTCCGCGTCTGGGCCAGTCCAGCCACAGACGTCACAAGTGAACCAGGTCACTCTGCCGATTGGGGCGCCCCCGCAGCCACCTGTGCCAGGTACACCACCACAGCAGCAGATGGTGTTGAGCACTATGCAGGCGGCGGCCATGCCGCATCCGCCTGCAGCAGGAATGTAGCAGTCAACGCATCCACCACCGCAGCTCACAATGCAAGCGGGGATGATGACTGGACCCTCTGCAATCACACAGCTGCCACAGTAGATGCACCAGCCCGGGGGCAAAGCCACCCACCAGGGGAGCACGATCCAGCCTCCACTGACCGGGACCCAGCTAACGAGCTATCAAGGGCAGACGGTCAAATGCGGAGCACAGCTGACGAGCATGCCGCAACCCTCCACGGTCACACCGGCCCTGTGGACGGCCTAGTAGCAGATGGGTCCGATGCTGGTGGGAACAATACCGCAGACGCTCCTACCTAACATGATTCCGTAGCCGCCCATGCCCACTTATCAGCAGCTCCACCACCAGCAGCGGAATGGAACAGTGCCAGTTGGGGCGGCTCACCAGTCCTCGCAGCCAATCCCGCAACAAACAGCACAAAGCCATAGATACTTGCCCCCACAGCATTTATTAGGGAATTCGCACCTGACCGCTAGCGCTGGATCGGCAGTTCCTCTGCACACTGCGACTCCGATCCCACCGACTCAGGTGTACTGGGTACCTCAGACAACGGTGCCACCGGTGTAGGGGACTCAGGTTCTGCCGCCAGGGAAAGCATTATTCTCTACACCCTACACTGTTTCCACAACCACTCCCTCTTCCTGGCACATGCCTCCCCCTCCCACGCAAGTCTATCTTCCCATGCCCGCAGGGCAGCCCTAGATACCGGCCTCGGCGATTGGATACTCCGCGGCTCCACCTGCAACCCTTCCGCCGCTACATGCTGTGACTGCATTGACGACTAACCACAGCACTGTCCCGCAGCTGCACTACATATGTTCTGAGCCCGCCAACATTCCCCACTTGGATTCTGTCAAGGGTGCCCCGGAGGAAGACCCGTGGGTCTCGCTCAAACATATTACCCTCTACACTAGCATCGGCCGGATTCCGCCTGATCTCTGTCTCGCCACCGCGGAACTTCATCTTCAGGGCGCGGCAGCAGATTGGTACAATGCACGAGCACCTTTCCCATCTTTCGAGGACATTGGCAACGCCCTCATTGAACGCTTCAAACACTTGACTAAAGAAGAAGCATTGCGGAAGATTGAGAAGGAGGTCATGCGCAAGGATGATGATATCCACCGCTTCCTGGATCAGTTCCTAACCTGGGCCTCAGTGGCCAAGAGTCCACAGGGGGAGGGCCTGCCGCTGTGGGTTTTGCTGCAGAACTTCATCCGTGCACTTCCGGATGAGATCAGCAGCCTCATGATCGCCGACCGCTATCTATCCTTTCAAGATGCGGTGCGAGACACAACGGCCATCTTCACCAGACAACGGTCCACCCGACAGTATCAGGGCAGCGACACCCCTACACCTGCACCTTCACACGCACCTCTTCCGCAGCAGCAAAAGCCAAAAGCCTGCTACACGTGCCAGAGCCTGGAGCACATTGATCGGGACTGCCCTCGCAAGCGACAGGCGGCTCCGCACCCTGAGCCGGTACCCCAGGATCCCATGGTCCAGCAATGGCAGCAGTACTACAACCAGGCGTGGCCGGGTCAACCGCAGCAGCATCAACCACAGCAACAGCAGCAATCACAGCCGTCGCATCCGCCCCCCAGCCGACAAGACCAGGCGACTCAAGGAACGGGTCAGGGCATCTTGCCCAATCCACTGCAAAACTCCGCAGCCGGCGCTCGCAATGTGAAGCTGGGATTGCCCATGGCAGAAGACGAGACTACCGAGGTGGCGCCAACACCTGAGGAGACAGAGCTCATCTATTGGGCCCATCGAATCAAGCTCTGCGGATGGGATCTACAGGAGGCTGCACAGTTGCAGGACGACCTGCGGCGACAAGCGGAAACCGCCGAGGCCCGGCTACAGGAGGCCATCACGGCCCGCTCCATGCGACCCCCAGAGAAGCGCCGCCAACCGGATCCCACGCCTGCGGTGCTCCCAGCTGTTACAAACAACCCGCCAGCATCTCAACCCACTCCCACTCTTGTAGTTGATTCCACTGACCCAGTACACAAGCTCTTCACCACTCCCATCGCCTTTATGAACTTCTTTGATTTCCTCCGCCTTCATCCGGAATTGGCTCCGCTGCTCAGAGAGGAATTTACCAGAGCCAATCACCGCCTCCAAACCGTTGGGATCTCCCTTGCCTGCACCACTCCGCCCCACGGCACCCAGAACACCCAACGCGTCGTGGAAGAAGCCCCTCCCGCGTTAACCACAGAAGAGATAGACTAGGGATGGGCACCCCAACCCCTGGAACCTCCCCGCCGCAACGACTGCCACTATGAGGTGGCCTGTTGCGTGGTATGGATCTGTGGCCGCAAGTTCTTGGCCATTATCGACACGGGAGCGACCCACACTACTGTGGCCCTCCGCGTCCTCTGCCTCATTGGGTTGACAGACCATATCTTCCCAACGCGGCGACTGTTCAGGAACTCTGCGGGAGGGCTTGATTACGGGGATGGCAAAGTACGCGGCTTACCCTTGCAAGTGGGCACTCTACATGAACCAATGGATGTTCAAGTAACCCAGGCACGGACCTATGACATTCTCCAGGGGATGGACTATCTCCTTCCGCGACGAGGCAACCTTCTGTTTTCCCCGAGTGTCATGCAGCTCACTTCCGCCATGGGCACCAAAGAGTACGCCCTCATCACTGTGGGCGATCAAGTCACGGTACTAGTGGCTCAGGCTCCAACCTTCTCCCTTTCCGATGCGGCACAGGAGGATGCCATTGCACGTTCCCTGAGCAACCCGGCCCCGACAGATGAAACCCTGGACGCGGAACAGGTGTTTGTCGAAGAGTGGCGTGAACTTTCCACGGAGCACGAGGAAGCAGGGGTGCGTGCCAATCTTCTAGGGTTATGGCAGCAGGGCGCGCAGGCATTTGGCCGAGGATCTCCTTTGGACGATGACGACGACTTCTACCCCATACGTGAGCAACTGCCACCACCACCACCGCGATGTGACCACATTCTTCACCCTCACCTCTCACCATCCCAGAAGCAAGACTTCCGGGACTTGTTGGATTCCTACGCCCACATCTTTGCTGGATCCGCGACGGACCTTGGAGTAGACAACGCCTCCCATGTCATCAACACCGACACAGCTACCGCGGTCAAAGAGAAGGTCCGCTGAATCCTCCCAGATCAAGAACAGATCATTAATGACGGTCTCCTGGAGTTGAAGGCGCAAGGTGTGATTGTGGCCATTGTCAGCCCCTGGCGTGCCAACTTGGTCATCGTTGGCAAACCGGACGGTTCCAAGCGTTTTTGTGTGGCCTTCCGCGACCTTAACCGCGTCACCATGGAAGATGCATATCCCATGCCACTGATAGTTGACATACAGGAGCGTCAACAGGGGCGCGGATGGTTTGCCAAGCTTGACGTTAAGGAAGCCTTCCACGCCGTTCCCATGCACCCGGACTCTATCGCTAAGACGGCCTTTGTCACCCCCGAAGGCCTCTAGCCTTTACCCGCATGCCCTTTGGTCTCCGCAATGCCAGCGCCACATTTCAGCGTGTCATGGACTCCACCCTCCGTGGCATTCCCAACGTAAGCTGCTACATTGACGACATCATGGATGCCGCCCACAGCTTTGCTGACCTCTTCTCCTCCCTCTCCACCATCTTCGCTGCACTCCGCGCTGCAAACCTCAAACTCAAGGCCGCCAAGTGTTCCATTGGCGCCGCGGAGATGGAGTCCTTGGGCTTTGTCATGAGTGCCGACGGTATCAAAACTGACCCCGCAAAAATCGGAGCTGTCCAGGAATGGCGCCAACCCACTACTGCGGGGCAGGTTAAGATCTTCCTGGGCTTTGTCTCCTTCTACCGCAAGTTTGTTCGTGACCACGCACGCATCATCCGCCTGCTGTAACAGCTGACCCATCATGACATCCTATTTGAGTGGACTCCGGAGTGTGTGGCTGCTGGGGCAGAGATCAAGTATCGCTTAGTCACCGCGCCCATGCTGGAGTTCCCTGACTTCAACATCCCCTTCGCCATCACAACCGACTGGTCGCGAGAAGGCCTTGGCGCGGTCCTGTTGCAGTCGGTCCATGAACCGATCCAGCAGGTGATTGCATATGCCAGCCGCGCCCTCACTGACGGTGAGCGGAACTACCCACCAGTGAAGGGCGAATGCCTGGCAGTGCTGTGGGCTCTCCAACACTTCCGCAACTATATCAAGAACGGCAAACCTTTCACGGTCCTGACGGATCATCAGGCGCTGCAGTGGCTGCTCACGACGTAGAATCATGAGGGCATCTTGGCCAAGTGGGCCCCCCTCTTACAAGGCTACAACATGAAGATCAAGTATCAGCCCGCGCTCGCCAACCGCAACGCGGATGCTCTCAGCCGCCTCCCACGCGAGGACTGGCCGCACCCCACGAACCTGCAAGATAGCCTCCAGGAGTCGCCTCCCACAGCTGCCTCCCCCTCCGCGGATGCTGAGCCCCAGTGGGAGGGCATTGCTCGCGAATTCACGGAGGAGGAATCCGCGGTCGCGTACCAACTCCTGTCCGAGCCTGCCGAGTGCTCGGGCGCTGCGGAGACCCTCCTTGCTCTCCCTGCCATTGGTCTTCAGCTTGCCCGCCTCTTCAACCCTACCATCCGCGGTTGGACGTTGGAGGATGTCGCAGCGCACATTCCTCCTCGCTCTTCTCGGCCACCATCCCGCCGGACTCCCACGGCTGTGCTGGTTGCCACCGCTTCCCCTACAATGTCCCCTCCACCCTCTGCCTCCCCTCTTCTCGACACATGTCATTCCCTCTCCCTGGTCGACTTCCTCCTTAATTCCCCCGCGTCTGCGGAGCGACTCCAGGCACTCTTTTCCTCCCACAATCCCTCTCTCCCCCCCGTCGGCATCCGCCTCTCTTGTACACTCACCCATGATGCCGGTGTCTGCATGGTTGCCCATGCCACCATCACAGCACACTCCCGCGTCCGGGGGGATTCCTGCCGTGCGCCACGCACATGGGCCCCTGCCCCGTTAGTCCCCAGTCCACCGACACCGGCCGAGGTCCACGTGGCATGGTGCTATGTCTGGGCATGTGGCCTCAAGTTCGTGGCCATCATGGACACCGGCGCCACCCATACTACCATCGCGCTGCGGATGGCCCGCACCTTGCGTCTCGACCATCTCATCGTGCCCACTCGGCTCCGCTTCTCCATCTCCACCGGAGCCATCGATGCACCCATCGGACAGATCCAGGCCCTACCCATCCAGGTTGCCAACATGCATGCACCGCACACCTTGCAGGTATGTGACGTCCGCACATATGACATGCTCGTGGCGGCCGACTGGCTCGCGCCGCGCCAGGCGGATATATTAATCGGAACGGGCATTCTCAGTCTCATTTCTGTTGCCGGCATTCGATCGTTCATCCCGCTCTTCACTTCGGCTCGACCACTCTCCGTACTTTCTCCTATGGTTCTCACGCCACCCGCTCCTGGCACTCAGTTCACCCGCCGCGTCACTCGCAGTTCTAGTGCCACCCACGGCACAGCATCCGCAATGGCTCGCCCTTCTGGCGCGGGGTCCACGCCTTCGAACGGGGGGGGGGGTGAGTGTGCCATGAGACGGACCTTCCGACGACAGCCCACGGGCCGTGTCACAACTGGCGCAAAACGATCCACATCACCAGCGGTAGCAGCCTCACCCGGTGCAACTCCAGGAGTAACCCCGGCATTAGGCCCTCCCGCGGCGGCAGTCGCGGCATCACCTAGGGCACCTCCAGTACCAGGCCCTTTCGCGGCGACAGTAGCATCACGTGGAGCCCCTCCGGCCCTAGTTCCTTCCGTGGCACCAGCAGTGGCGGTGATATCTGAAGCCCCGCCGGTACCAGGCCATTCTGCAGCACCAGAAGTAACAACATCCCCTGGGGCACTCCCGCTACCAAGCCCTGCCGCAGCGGTGGCGACAGCGTCACCTAGGATGCCTCCGCCATCTCGACCTGCTGCGTCCCCGGCGGCAACGACACTTGCAGGAGCACCGCCACCGCCCGGCCCTTCTGCACCAACCGCGCACTCCTCCTCTCCACCGGCCTCACGCGAAACTCCACAACCCCTGCTCAGTGCCGATACGATCATGGAGGGCGCACAGACACGTCTTGAGGAAAGCTCCGGGGACAGTGGAGATCACCCCAAGGCTGATCACCCGTTGGACGTGGTGAGCAGCTTCATCATTCACCTGCTCGATGAGCTCCCGGAGGTAGTCCGCGCAAGCTTAGGGGACACTTTTGTTAACCCCGCCTGGCAAGTGGCCCTGAAGGGAGCGGCCAATACCGCCCTTGCCTTGGGGCCGCGAGCACGACAGATGTAGCTACTGGAGACAGCGGGGGCCGAGCGTCTCCTTTCGGTGCTACGCGACCTCCTTAACCTTCGCCCGACGCAGGCCATGGCAGGTGTGGCAACGCTCCTGGACATTGTACAACCTGACCATAACGTGGATGCTGCCCGCGAATGGTGGCCCCTGGTCCACCGTGACCAGGCCGTGGATCCCACACGCCGCTATATACATCTACTCCAGGAGCGTGTCCGGGCACTCACTATATACCACGCCGCCCGCATGGCGGCAGGACCGATCAAAGTACCAGACCGCAAGATGACGGCGGAACTCTGGAGGTGGGGCTACTTATTCGGGCTCACCTCCCGCAGGTGGGGAGTGCAGTACACGGCAGCGTAGC
Source organism: Penium margaritaceum (assembly GCA_023375785.1). Classification (NCBI taxonomy): domain Eukaryota; kingdom Viridiplantae; phylum Streptophyta; class Zygnematophyceae; order Desmidiales; family Peniaceae; genus Penium; species Penium margaritaceum. Next base: position 47,630 of record SZWC01004246.1, read on the forward strand.
TGGCAGCTGTCTCTGCGGCGGAGGAGCAGCATGAGCGTTGGTTCGCCGCAATCGCCAATGCCTGGCAGTTGACTCAAGACAGTGCCATGCGCCAACGGGCCGTGACCACGGTAGCCGAGGAATTATGGAAATCTCTTTAGGGAACACACACGGCACTAACAGGAGAAGCAGTACGTCACTGGGCCCAAGAAGCAGTCAACATGTGTCGAGAGGAGAAGAACGGCATCCACACTGAAACCGAAGAGGCGCAGGAGTATCTCCCCGACTCCCCCAATCTCACAAGCACGAGGGAGCGGCTGCGGGCACTATGGCACGAGATGGCAGAAGAACGGAGGCGGAAGGCGGAAGTTGCAGCGGAGCAGAGGGCGGCGCAAGAGGTAGAAGCTGTGGTTGAAGTTGTGATCACGGCTGCGGAACGCGAAGCAGGAATGGAAGGCGTGACAGGACAAGAGACAAAAACCGCCCCGGAGGCTGAAGCAACGAATGCAGGGAAAGCGGCGGCCGCGGCAAAACAAGTGGCAGGGGCGCAGGCGGCAGAGCAGCAGGAAGGGGCACAGGTGGAAAGCGGGGGACAAGCCCAGGACGTGCTTGCATATGCCAGGGCAGCGGCATCTAGAAGGGAAGTATGAAGAACACATCACAACCGACCTTGTCCCCTGCTCTGCTCGACAGAAGGGCCAAACTCCAGTGCGCAGCCAGAAGGGCTACAGCATCCGTGGTTCCCGGAAAGTAGGCGGCCCCAGCTCACGCGGCGTCAGTCAGCTGGGAAGCTGAGCCACAGAAGAATTCCGCTGCAAAAAAACAGGCGCCATCCGCGGAGACCACACCAACATCCCACCGCAAAGAAAAAGGGAAGCGGACCGTTGAAGACAGCTCCACCACTACCACCACTCGTAAGCGGAGCAAAAAAATCTGACCAACACATAAATCCGCCAGCCTGTTGACCTGGAGCAGCTCGCGCAAGTCCAGCGGAGCATCGCCCAAGCGATGGAGCTACTCTTGGCAGTATCCCGCAACGTCCCAATGCCAGCCGGATCGGTCCCGACCCAACATCAACCCCTTCTGGGGGGCACGGGCGCTGCATCACAACACAAGCAGGGGATTGAAGAAGACGCCGCGGTGACTACGGTAAAACAAAAGGCAGGTGGGGTGGTGATTTCCGAGCTCAGCGAGTGACCACCACCTGACGAGGACCAGCCAATCGCAAAAGGGCGAGGCCTGCTGCGACTCCCCGAGGCAGCGTCGGAGCAAATAGCAGAACTAGAGGCAGGCGAAGTACGCGGAGCACGGGGCCGACGGCATGGAGCAGTGCCCGAAGCGAGACTGCGAAGCCAATGGGATGAAGGGGAACTCTGCGCGGTAGGAATTATGCGCATCTTCCCCGCCCCAGACAACTGGGACAGGGAGCCTCCCGTCTATGACGAGAAGAACAAACGGTGCCTGCAAGTGATGAAAGCGCAACAAGACGCGAGGCGAGCCCAGTGGCTGCCGGCGCTAAAAAAGGAGAAGAAGAGGAAGCAGGGAGAAGCTACCATGGGAAAGGCGGTGAAGGAGAAGCCCGTCGAGACGCAGGACTGGAGGATCTGGCAAGCCGCGCACATCCTGCTCCGCGCCACAACCAAGGAGCAGCAAAAGGTGGAGGCGGACAAGGTGTACAAGGCCCTGGGGACGTGGATGGGAGTAGAATATGACAGGAGGAAGAAGGATGATCTCGCCGTCACCTGCAAACAGTACGCGTGGGAAGGTGGCCGCCTGTGGCGGACCAAGCCGCAGATCTTGTGGGTGCCCCCACCCACCATGCAACGAGCGGTGGTCGAAGCAAACCATGAACACCACCACTCTGGTGTCCAGGCACTCAAGGAGCGCCTCACCCCCATCCTGCACATACCAAACCTCATGGCGATTGTGAAAGACGTGGTGCAACACTGTGTGCCATGTGAGCGCCACCGCAAGATAACGCCGCGGGACATGCCGCTCTTCCTGCCCTCCCCCATCGGCAAGCCACTGGAACACATCATTGTTGACTTCCATGGACCTTGTTCCCGCCACGCCCAAGGAGAGCTGTACTGGATTGCAGCGGTTGACTATTTCACCAAATACATATGGGTTCTGGCCGTCCCCGACAAGTCCTCTGAGCGCGCGACACGCTTTATCCGGCAGGAGGTGTTCTACAAATTCAGAGGGTGTCGCGTGGTGCACGGTGACAACGGCACCGAGTTCGCAGGAGCATTTCGCGAAGAGCTCGCGGAGTGGGGAGTGTAACACGTGCATTCTGGACGATACCGGCCTCAATCCCAGGGCTAGGTGGAGCGACTGCACGAGATCCTGGAGCGGGCGGTGGCCACCGCAGAGGTCAAAGATTGGGGAGAGACCCTCAAAAAGACCGCCCACTTCATCAACATTACCCCTAGCCGTGCCACCACATTCTCGCCACATGTACTCCTCTTTGGGCAGCCTCTGCGCGCGGCACCCGGCATGCCGCAACCCCCACTACTGCTACCGCTGGACCCGGAGAAGCAGCAAGATAGCTGCTCGAGAAGGAGCGGGAGCTTGTTTACATGAAATCTGCCACGCACGCAAATATTCCGCGAGGGAGACCGAGTCATGGACTTCTGCGATGGAGTTGACGCGAGTGAGGGGTGGTCTTTGGACAAAGGGAGAGAGCCACAGTTGATCCTCATGGTGGAGGGGCGGGATGGGCATCTTTCTGGGCTTGTGTGGGGCTGTTCATGGGTGTGGGGAAAGCTGGAATTGTGCTTGGTGGTAGATCTGTGGAATTGGGTGTTCAGTAACAATGGCTTCATATTTGTGGTTCCGCGGAAGAGGCAAAACGAGGGCAGGGGGTGTGTCTGCGGATTAGGCATATTGGGAGGGGCAATTGGGTGACTTTGGGGTCCGCGGAATGTCTCAAAACATGGTGCAAGGTTCAGCCGCGGATTTGGGTTGTTTGGGATGCTACCAGAGCAAGCTTTTGATGCGCGGAGGGCGTAAGAAAGTGCCATGATGGTCAGGTGCGGAATGGGTATGTTTGGGAGGATGTTTTGTGGCTAAGGTGAGGAGCAAGTGCCGCGGAATGGTGCTGGGTGTCTAACCCGCGGAATTGCCTTGCGAGTAACAAAAGAGGGGCAAATTACAATGCCGCGGAAGAGGCAGAAAGTTGCCACAATGTTGACCCGCGGATTCGCCACATTTCTGATGGTGTTGGAGTCACTTGTGTGGACAAGAGGGGTGCGGAAAGAGGCCACCATGTGTATCCGCGGATTTGGTGTTTAGAGGAGAGGGTTGCGAGGGCGGAACAAGAGGCACGGGTGGTGCGGACAAAGGAAGGGGTCATACGAGGTGCCGAAGTGTTGTACAAGATGTAGGAAGACAACCGGACCAAGAATGGCGGAAACCACAAGGCGCGAAGACCAAGAAGTGGCGTGAGGCGGCGCGACAAGCAAGGAGGAAGCAATGGCGAAACTTGTTTCGTGGATGGGAATAAATTAGTGTTGGTAGTGGGTGCGAATGCAAGGGGGCCGCGACGCGGCGGGGAAGGGTGTAGCGGACTATATAATGGGCTTAGCTGCATCATTATGGTGTTGAATTGGATCCGGGCTTGTGGACTTGTGTTGAGTTGACATGAGTTAATCAAGCTTATTGCCTCACAACCTTGCCTCACTCTCTCCTTCATCTCAGCACTTTGTCACCATGGAATCCGCGAGTGAATCTGACGACTCCGAAGATGACAAAAGGTGTTTTGCGGAACCACTTGCAAGACTGGCCTGACACAAGTGAAGAGCGCGGAAGAGTGCCCAAGTGACCGCGGAAGTGGATGGGTGGCCCTTGGACAACTCTCAAAAGAGCGGAATGAAGGGTATTGGGCCTTTGCCGCGTGATTTCTGTGTCTCTGTCTTGGTTCCGCGGATTTGCTATGTTCTATGCTTTAGCGGAGTGATGGAATCCGCAATAAGGGTGTTGCCAAAGTGACTAGGGGGTGGGACTGCGGAATGGGCCTGTTATAGGGGTGTAGATTGTGCCAAATCTGCGGAAAGGGGGCTGCAAAAGTGGGCCATGTGTGTATCCGCGGAATTGCCATGTTAGAGACACTACGGGGAAGCCAAATCCGCGGAAGAGAGGCTGCACAGGTGGGCCATGTGTGTATCCGCGGAATTTCCATGTCAGGGACACTCGGGGGAAGCCAAATCCGCATAATAGGGGTGTTCCGGGAGGGGGTGATGGAGTTCCGCAGAATTTCCATATCAGAGGGGTGATGTGAATGGATGAAATACCACTTGTGAGTGATCAATTGTGATATTTTGTCATGGTGAACGTGGGATGAAGTCTTATGGTCTGCGGAAGGAGGAGATTTGCAGAGGACAACATGAAGGGCGCGGGTGTGAAGTGACATCGCGGAGGAATGACAATCGCAGCAAAAAAAAGGGCCAACACTGTTTATGGTGCGGTGAGCATGGACAGTTCCTTGCTCTTCGACAAGCGGAACTACACTGCAAGCCTTTGGAAGATCAGTCTGATGGGGCTCCATGGTGAAGAGTACCGGAAGTGCAGCAGAGTACGAGGTGCAGAGCTGACTCCTTGGTGCATAGGGTCCCAGAGCGGCAGAGAGGCCGAATGGAGCGGAATTGCATGGCAAGCAGCAGCAGAGCAATAAGTACAGAGCTGGTCACTTGGCTGAACCTTCATTTGCATAGGGCAACCTGAGTGTCTGATGAGGAGACCTAGAAGGAAGTCATCCCGCAGCGTGTTTGTCATTTGGTTGTGATTACCTCCATGTTACATATGTGTTTGCGGAAACATGTACATAGGATAAACTGTGCGTTGGAGGTGCGTGTACCGCGGAATAGCTGCGAGGCGGCGCACGAGACCCCACAGTATTAGGAACTTCTTTCCGTGGCTCAAGTCTCACATTGAATGAGCAACAGTGCTTGCGAGATAAGGGATGTAGGAACCATTGTGCGTTGGATGTGCGTGTACCGCGGAATAGCCGCGAGGTGATGCACGAGACCCGCACAATGAGGGATGCATTCCTTTCCGCGTGACTGCTGCCACAAGATGAGAACAACAAATGGCCACGAATGAAGCAAGAAGGAGCTCTGAGACCTCGCTTGAGAAAAGGAGGGTGGGGCAACACTGTTTACATGAAATCGGCCGCGCACGCAAATATTCCGTGAGGGAGACCGAGTCATGGACTTCCGCGATGGAGTTGAGGCGAGTTAGAGGTGGTCTTTGGGCAAAGGGAGAGAGCCACAGTTGATCCTCATGGTGGAGGGGCGGGATGGGCATCTTTCTGGGCTTGTATGGGGCTGTTCATGGGTGTGGGGAAGGCTGGAATTGTGCTTGGTGGTAGATCCGTGGAATTGGGTGTTCAATAACAATGGCTTCATATTTGGGGTTCCGCGGAAGAGACAAAACGAGGGCAGGGGGTGTGTCTGCGGATTAGGCATATTGGGAGGGGAAATTGGGTGACTTTGGGGTCCGTGGAAGGTCTCAAAACATGGTGCAAGGTTCAGCCGCGGATTTGGGTTATTTGGGATGCTACCGGAGCAAGTTTTGGGTGCGCGGAGGGCGTAAGAAAGTGCCATGATGGTCAGGTGCGGAATGGGCATGTTTGGGAGGGTGTTTTGTGGCTAAGGTGAGGAGGAAGTGCCGCGGAATGGTGCTGTCTGCCTAACCCGCGGAATTGCCTTGCCAGTAACAAAAGAGGGGCGAATTACAATGCCGCAGAAGAGGCGGAAAATTGCCACAATGTTGACCCGCGGATTTGCCACATTTCTGATGGTGTTGGAGTCACTTGTGTGGACAAGAGGGGTGCGGAAAGAGGCCGCCATGTGTATCCGCGGATTTCGTTTTTAGAGGAGAGGCGTGCAAGGGCGGAACAAGAGGCACGAGTGGTGCGAACAAAGGAAGGGGTCACACAAAGTGCGGACGTGTTGTACAAGACGCGGGAAGACAACCGGACCAAGAATGGCGGAAACCACAAGGCGCGAAGACCAAGAAGTGGCAGGAGGCGGCGCGACAAGCAAGGAGGAAGCAATGGCGGAACTTGTTTCGTGGATGGGAATAGATTAGTGTTGGTAGTGGGTGTGAATGCAAGGGGGCCGCGACGCAGCGGGGAAGGGTGTAGCGGACTATATCATGGGCTTAGTTGCATCAGTGTGGTGTTGAATTGGATCCGGGCTTGTGGACTTGTGTTCAGTTGACAGGAGTTAATCAAGCTTATTGCCTCACAACCTTGCCTCACTCTCTCCTTCATCTCAGCACTTTGTCACCATGGAATCCAAGAGTGAATCTGACGAATCCAAAGATGACAAAAGGTGTTCCGCGGAACCACTTGCAAGACTGGCCGGACACAAGTGAAAAGCGCGGAAGAGTGCCCAAGTGACCGCGGAAGTGGATGGGTGGCCTTTCGACAACTCTCAGAAGAGCGGAATGAAAGGTATTGGGCCTCCGCCGTGTGATTTCTGTGTCTCTGTCTTGGTTCCACTGATTTGCTATGTTCTATGCTTTAGCGGAGTGATGGAATCCGCAATAAGGGTGTTGCCAAAGTGACTAGGGGGTGGGACTGAGGAATGGGCCTGTTCTAGGGGTGTAGAGGTTGCCAAGTCTGCGGAAAGGGGGCTGCAAAAGTGGGCCATGTGTGTATCCGCGGAATTGCCATGTTAGAGACACTACGGGGAAGCCAAATCCGCGGAAGAGGGGCTGCACAGGTGGGCCATGTGTGTATCCGCGGAATTGCCATGTCAGGGACACTCGGGGGAAGCCAAATCTGCGGAATAGGGGTGTTCCGGGAGGGGGTGATGGAGTTTCGCAGAATTGCCATATCAGAGGGGTGATGTGAATGGAGGAAATACCAATTCTGAGTGATCAATTGTGATCTTGTGTCATGGTGAACGTGGGATGAAGTCTTATGGTGTGCGCAAGGAGGAGATGTGCAGAGGACAACATGGAGGGCGTGGTGTGAAGTGACATCGCGGAGGAATGACAAGCGCGGCAAAAAAAGGGCCAAAAGTGTTTATGGTGCGGTGAGCGTGGACAGTTCCTTGCTCTTCGACAAGCACAACTACATTGCAGGCCTTCGGAAGATCAGTCTGATGGGGCTCCATGGTGAAGAGTACCGGAAGTGCAGCAGAGTACGAGGTGCAGGGCTGACTCCTTGGTGCATAGGGTTCCAGAGCGGCAGAGAGGCCGAATGGAGCGGAATTGCATGGCAAGCAGCAGCAGAGCAATAAGTACAGAGCTGGTCACTTGGCTGAACCTTCATTTGCATAGGGCAACCTGAGTGTCTGATGAGGAGACCTAGAAGGAAGTCATCCCGCAGCGTGTTTGTCATTTGGTTGTGATTACCTCCATGTTACATATGTGTTTGCGGAAACATGTACATAGGATAAACTGTGCGTTGGAGGTGTGTGTACCGCGGAATAGCTGCGACGCGGCGCACGAGACCCCACAGTATTAGGAACTTCTTTCCGTGGCTCAAGTGTCACATTGAATGAGCAACAGTGCTTGCGAGATAAGGGATGTAGGAACCATTGTTCGTTGGATGTGCGTGTACCGCGGAATATCCGCGAGGTGATGCACGAGACCCGCACAATGAGGGATGCATTCCTTTCCGCGTGACTGCTGCCACAAGATGAGAACAACAAATGGCCACGAATGAAGCAAGAAGGAGCTCTGAGACCTCGCTTGAGAAAAGGAGGGCGGGGCAACACTGTTTACATGAAATCGGCCGCGCACGCAAATATTCCGTGAGGGAGACCGAGTCATGGAATTCCGCGATGGAGTTGAGGCGAGTGAGGGATGGTCTTTGGGCAAAGGGAGAGAGCCACAGTTGATCCTCATGGTGGAGGGGCGGGGTAAGCATCTTTCTGGGCTTGTGTGGGGCTGTTCATGGGTGTGGGGAAGGCTGGAATTGTGCTTGGTGGTAGATCCGCGGAATTGGGTGTTCAGTAACAATGGCTTCATATTTGGGGTTCCACGGAAGAGGCAAAACGAGGGCAGGGGGTGTGTCTGCGGATTAGGCATCTTGGGAGGGGAAATTGGGTGACTTTGGGGTCCGCAGAAGGTCTCAAAACATGGTGCAACGTTCAGACGCGGATTTGGGTTATTTGGAATCCTACCGGAGCAAGTTTTGGGTGCGCGGAGGGCGTAAGAAAGTGCCATGATGGTCAGGTCCGGAATGGGCATGTTTGGGAGGGTGTTTTGTGGCTAAGGTGAGGAGGAAGTGCCGCGGAATGTTGCTGGGTGCCTAACCCGCAGAATTGCCTTGCAAGTAACAAAAGAGGGGCGAATTACAATGTCGCGGAAGAGGCGGAAAGTTGCCACAATGTTGACCCGCGGATTTGCCACATTTTTGATGGTGTTGGAGTCACTTGTGCGGACAAGAGGGGTGCGGAAAGAGGCCGCCATGTGTATCCGCGGATTTGGTGTTTAGAGGAGAGGCGTGCGAGGGCGGAACAAGAGGCACGAGTGGTGCGGACAAAGGAAGGGGTCACACAAGGTGCGGAAGTGTTGTACAAGACGCGGGAAGACAACCGGACCAAGAATGGTGGGAACCACAACGCGCGAAGACCAAGAAGTGGTGGGAGGCGGCGCGACAAGCAAGGAGGAAGCAATGGCGGAACTTGTTTTGTGGATGGGAATAAATTAGTGTTGGTAGTGGGTGTGAATGCACGGGGGCCGCGACGCGGAGGGGAAGGGTGTAGCGGACTATATAATGGGCTTAGTTGCAGCAATGTGGTGCTGAATTGGATCCGGGCTTGTGGACTTGTGTTGAGTTGACATGAGTTAATCAAGCTTATTGCCTCACAACCTTGCCTCACTCTCTCCTTCATCTTAGCACTTGGTCACCATGGAATCCGCAAGTGAATCTGACGACTCCGAAGATGACAAAAGGTGTTCCGCGGAACCACTTGCAAGACTGGCCTGACACAAGTGAAGAGCGCGGAAGAGTGCCCAAGTGACCGCGAAAGTGGATGGGTGGCCCTTGGACAACTCTCAAAAGAGCGGAATGAAGGGTATTGGGCCTCCGCCGCGTGCATTCTGTGTCTCTGTCTTGGTTCTGCGGATTTGCTTTGTTCTATGCTTTAGCGGAATGATGGAATCCGCAATAAGGGTGTTGCCAAAGTGACTAGGGGGTGGGACTGCTGAATGGGCCTGTTCCAGGGGTGTAGAGGGTGCCAAATCCGCGGAAAGGGGGCTGCAAAACTGGGCCATGTGTGTATCCGCAAAATTGCCATGTTAGAGACACTACGGGGAAGCCAAATCCGCGTAAGAGGGGCTGCAGAGGTGGGCCATGTGTGTATCCGCGGAATTGCCATGTCAGGGACACTCGGGGGAAGCCAAATCCGCGGAATAGGGGTGTTCCGAGAGGCGGTGATGGAGTTCTGCGGAATTGCCATATCAGAGGTGTGATGTGAATGGAGGAAAGACCACTTGTGAGTGATCAGTTGTGATCTTGTGTCATGGTGAACGTGGGATGAAGTCTAATGGTGTGCGGAAGGAGGAGATGTGCAGAGGATAACATGGAGGGCGCGGGTGTGAAGTGACATCGCGGAGGAATGACAAGCGCGGCAAAAAAAAGGCCAACAGAGCTGGCGAGGGATAAGGAAGTGCAGGAGTGGTACCGGGCGCGATGCTAGAAAACCGGCCAGTGAGGGCCGAGGCACGACTCCGCGCCTCGATTTCGGCTTGGCGCGGATGTGATGCCGCCAATCGACGCCTCCACCACGGAGCAATTGAGGAAGGAGACCCAGTGTACCCCCGCCCCTTCCCAGGCACAGGGCGTGAAGCAGAAGAGGCGCGGCAGGTGTATCGCGTGGCTGCAATGGACGCGGGACGAGTATGGCTGGAAGGGCCAGACGGATTCAGTGAACGGAGCTACCCTGCGACAGAGTTTGTCTTGCTGCCCCCGGCCTGGCAAACGCACATACCTGGCATGGGTGGAGACGTCCCTTCTCTGGAGGCTCGCAAGGGATCAAGGGGATGGCGTGCGGAGGAGGTGCTGGAACAGTGCGAGACCCAGGTGTTGGAGCAGGAGGAGGTGTGGAGTCAAGAACCTCAAGAGGAACCGACGGACGGCTCTGACGTGCAAGAGGTCCCCGCGGGAGGATGTACGGCACAGGAGTGGCAAGCGCAAGAATCAAGGGGCCTGCAGCAGCAAGCACCACATGAGCAACAGGAGCAGCAGGAGCAACAGGAGCCGCAGGAACAACAGGAGCAACAAGAACAGCAGCAACAGTCAAGATCACAACAGACGGGCAGCGGATAAATGACTCCAAGAGGGGTCACCGACGCTCCACGGAAGAATGCTCCCATGAGCCCCCGCAACCTGGCTGCAACACGTGCCCCTGCGCGGTCTATGGGGAGAATCTGCCTAAGGAGAAGCTCCTGAAAGTCGTCTGCCGCGTCTGCAGCCAGCCAGTGCACCAGGGGCTAGCCAAGAGCTGCATTGGTTGGAACCGCACCTATCTGCAGTGCACGAGTGAAGGCCAGGGGGAGGAAGCATAGCAGAAAAAGGAAAGGGGCGGGGGAGCCGGCCCAGGCCCCGGAGGAGGAGAGGCACGAGGAGGATGGGATCCCAATGAGGAGGAGGAAGAAGAGGATGAAGAGGAGGCAGCAGGGGCGCAGCAAGGGCCTCGCATGGTAACGGGGGCCACCATGCGACAATGGCAAGAGGAAGGTCGGATGGCAACAGTAGAGCAGGCCCAGAAGGAAAAGGCACGCCAGATGTGCGCCCAATGCGGGCACCGCTGGGGCAGTCGGGTACAGGACTGTGAAGGATGCCACCAGAGGATATGCGACAAGTGCCTGGAGTAGCCGCGGAACGTGAAGGGAGAACGGAGCGGATCATAAAAATGTCGGAAGTGCCGCCAAGAGATTGAGCGCAAGCACGGGATCCGGAAGCCGCCGCGTGTCATCGCAAAAGGAGAGGAGATGGATTCGGAGGATGAGGAAGAGCAGGACCCGCCCGCACCGGCCGCAGAAAACTGCCCCACCTGCATAAAGGCTGTCCGCACGGGGGAGCGCTGCACCCAGTGCAGGCGGATGGCTCATCAGGGCTGCCTGGTGACGGGCTGCTCGGTATGGGCGGGGTAGTGTCAAAGATGTGTGGGAGCAGAAACCATGGAAGAAGGGGCCTCACTATCCTACGCCACTAAAACTTTGGCCCCACTCTGCGAAAGGTGTGAAACAGAGCTGACCGAGTTCGGTAAACCCTGCGGCATGTGTCGGACCATGTGCCACCTGCAGTGTGGAAAGCGCGGGAAGGAGGGCATCTGGACCTGCAGCAACTGTCGCAACAAGTCGCGGAGGATGAAATGGAAGTTCTCCAACAAGCGCACCTGCACGGGGGACAACTGCTTTGGTCGGCTTGAGTGGTCAGTCTGCCGGTGCGAGCACTGTGGAGGCATTGCACATGAATCCTTCACCAAAGAGGTGGGGCGGAGCAGTGAAGGCAAACGGATCTACCGATGCTCAAGCTGTCAGAAGTACGAACGTGCACCACATTGCTCCTCATGCAAGAAGTTGGTCAGCGCACCCACGATTGCAGCGCGATTTGAAGGATGCCGGCTTTTCGTCCATGATGAGTGCGCGGCGAAGCTCAAGCGGAAGGGAGGAACGGTGAAAAAGAACTGCAGGCCGTGCCAGGACCGGGATCGCCCCAAGCCCCACAAGCACTTCACGCGGAAAACTCGCTGAGAGACTCTGGGACAGAGTCTCGAAAAAAAGGGGGGTTGGGGGCATCAGTGTCACGCACAATTCTGCCGTAGCTCTATAGAAGAGGTCGCCTGCGAAATGGGACCCGAGGAGGCAAAAGGTCCGCGCGCAGAATATTGGCTACCGCGGATACGGTTGAGCGAGGGGTAGCGCGGATCCGGGGGAAGCAAGGATCAGGGCACCAATGGAAGGGCCGCCGCAGGCTACCACTCGCCTGCGGCGGTTCTTCTCATTCGAGCACTTGTGGCAAAAACGGGAAGCAGTGGATGGAAGAGCCGCGGTGCAAAGGGAATAGGGACGAGTCGCGGCAAGATCCGCGACCACTAGTAAAGCACAGGCAGGACAGCGGAAGAACCGAGCAATCAGGGGAGAAAACGTCCAATCAACATGAGTGACCAAGCATCAATCACGGAGGTATCCCGGGAGACGCGCCGCGGAAGACGAAGATTAAAGGAAGAACACGAAGAACCGTGTGCACGAGCCACGGATGAAGGATGTAACCAGCAAAAGATAGGCACTACATTTGTGTGTGTGTGTGTGGTTGGGACAAGACCCGCGGTGCGTAGCCGCACCGCGTGGAGTCCATGCAAAAAGAAGAAGGATGATGTGAGAGGGATGAGACCGACGGCGTGTAGACACACCGTGCCGAGTCCCAAGTAGAAAAGGGCACCGCTAGCAATGGCATAACCGCAACTCAGACTTGCTTGCCTTCAGAAGCATTCCATGTACTCCGCAATCAGCTTTGTCAAACACATTTGCCTACTCACATCCTTACGCTCCGCCCTTTGCCCTCCTGCTCTCTGTTGCTCTCGAAAGTCCAATCCGCGGACTGTGGGAGTAGGTGCGTGAAGAACCAAAAGTCCGAGTGAAGTGAGCTGCCGGCGGTACCCCTTGCTTGCATACGTCCGCGGAATTGGGATTCCGCGGAGAGGAGTCGGACGCCACGAGGTGGTGGACTCCCGTGTGGGAAGAAGCGAACCGCGGAGTATCATTCATCGGTGAGGTGCCTGCGCGGAAGTCTAGATCTGTGGTCCGCGGAATAGCTGGTAATAGTGAGTTTTGCCATTGTGTGTAGCAACTGCCTAGCGGAAAGCAGAGCATCACTCGTCGGCAAGTGGTCAGCGTAGAAGTCCAAACCTGTGGTCCGCGGAATAGGTTCCAGTCTGAGGGTGACAACCGTGTCCTGCTGCTCACCTGTAGACTAGTAGTAGTGAAGTGCCTGATCCGCGGACTAGCGCGGAGCGGAGCCGCCCGCGGAGGAAGTCAAAAGCGCGGCAAAATTGGGGGTATCANGGTAATAGTGAGTTTTGCCATTGTGTGTAGCAACTGCCTAGCGGAAAGCAGAGCATCACTCGTCGGCAAGTGGTCAGCGTAGAAGTCCAAACCTGTGGTCCGCGGAATAGGTTCCAGTCTGAGGGTGACAACCGTGTCATGCTGCTCACCTGTAGACTAGTAGTAGTGAAGTGCCTGATCCACGGACTAGCGCCGAGCGGAGCCGCCCGCGGAGGAAGTCAAAAGAGCGGCAATATTGGGGCCATCAATGGGTATGAGCATCTGAAAATGACACTTGTAACTCAGACCCCCAATGTGAGGCGGGAACTGAGAGAATGAGCATTGCACCTCCCATGAGATCACCACATCCACATTGCTGAGCTTTGCACTACACGCGCATTGACCAACAACACAAACCGCGAGGAAACCAGCGGAGTGGGAGCGTGGACTTTCATGTAACATGGCTCCCTCAATGCGAAGATGAGACCATGCGTGAGGAGTGCAAAATCTGGAAACAACACCAACAAAAAACTGAATGAGAAATCTGTAGAACAGGGGAAGTATGCCTATTAGGGGATATGGTTTTTTTGTCTATTATGTTTTCTTGATGTTTCATTGACCGAGGGAATCCATTGGCACACAAGGGGAGGAAATGTTGGAACATGTTATGTGTGCACAACGGACAAAGTGCATGAGAGAACTTAGGGCAAAACAGAGGGCCAAGGGAGGATGCCACTCTCTCCCCTGACCCCCTGCTCACCTACTCTACTCTACCCTACCCTATGCTACTCGGATCAGGAGAGAGGGTAATCCCATGCCTCGCCCTGTCCACTGTGAACCTGTTATGCGACAGAGAAACAGGAACCGGCAGCATATATGGTTAGATGTATTGCAGTTCTTTGTGCAGTGGTCTCGAGGCGAGGGGAGGCCGAGAGAGCAGAGTACATCGGGCTGACGTGGGACATCGGAACAAGCGATTAGGACAGGGATGCACCGGACAGGGGAGGCGGACAGATCTTTACGATGAGCCGATCGAGGGCTGACTGTCGTCCGATGAGAACAAGTTTACAAACATGGGCAAACGGCTGGAGATGAAGGATCGACGTTAGACGCTCATGCCACATCGCGACAAGACTGCCGTCTCCAGACGGCACTGCCGTCTGGCACTGTGCAGACCATAGGGCATGCGAAGCGAGGGAGCTATAGCAGGAACCGAGCAAGCATTTGTATTTAAGCAGTAGGTAGCGTAGTCTCACTCTATACGTGTTTACCCCATTTAATTCAATTAGCCATACTATCTCCTCTGGTGTCACTGATCTGTGCTCTGGTGTCGCTTTGAGCGACTGGTTCATTGGGATCATATCTGTGTGACTAGTTTTGGATTCAAGCGGTAATTTGAGAAGCACAAAACGATCCTAATTTCTTCATACCATACCATAGCATACCATAGCATACCGTACCTTACCATACCATACCATATCATACCATACCATACCATACCATACCATGCCATACCATACCATACCATACCATACCATACCATACCATAGCATACCATACCATGTTATACCATACCATACCATATTATACCATACCATACCATATCATACCATACCATACCATACCATACCATACCATACCATACAATACCATACCATAACATATCATACCATACCATACCATATCATACCATACTATACCATACCATACCATACCATACTATACTATACCATATGATACCATACCATGCCATACCGTACCATACCATACCATACCAAACCATTTCCTACCCTACCATACCATACCATTCAATACAATACCATACCATACCATACCATACCATACCATACCATACCACACCACATTATACCATACCATACCATACCATACCATACCATACCATACCATACCATACCATACCATATTATACCATACCATACCATGTTGTACCATACCATACGACACAAAACCAAATCATACCATACCTTACCATACCATACCATATTATACCATACCATACCATACCATACCATACCATACCATACCATACCATACCATACCATACCATACCATACCATACCATACCATACCATACCATACCATACCATACCATACAATACCATACCATACCCTACCATACCATACTATACCATACTATACCATACCATACCCTACCCTACCCTACCATACCATACCATACCATACCAGACCATACCATACCATACCATAGCACACCATACGATACCATGCCATACTATATTGTATCATACCGTACCGTACCATACCAAACCATACCATACTGTACCGTACCACACCATACCACACCATACCATACCATACCATACCATAGCATACCATACCATACCATACCATACCATACCATAGCATACCATACCATACCATACCATACCATACCATACCATACCATACCATATCATACCATACCATGCTATACCATACCATACCATACCATACTATACCATACCATACCCTACCCTACCCTACCATACCATACCATACCATACAATACCATACCATACAATACCATACCATACCCTACCATACCATACCATACTATACCATACCTACCACACCACACTACACCACACAACACCACACCACACCATGCCACACCATGCCACACCACGCCACACCACACCACGCCACACCATACCTCACCACACCAAACCACGCCACACCCCACCACACCATACCAGGCCAAACCATACCATACCATAGCATACCATACCATACCATATCATACCATACCATACCATACCATACCATACCATACCATACAATACTATACCATATCATACCATACCATACCATACCATCCCATACCATACCGAACTATACCACACCATAACCTAGCATAGCATACCATACTATGCCATACCATACAATACCATACCATCCCATACCATACCAAACTATACCACACCATACCATACCATACCATACCATACCATACTATACCATATTGTACCATACCATACCATACCATATCATACCATACCATACAATACTATACCATACCATACCATACCATACCCTACCATACACAACCATACCATACCATACCATACCATACCATACCATAACGTACCATACCATACCATACCATACCACACCACACCAAACCATACCATACCATACCATACCATACCATACCATACCATACCATACCATACCATACCATACCATACCATAGCATGCTGTACCTTACTATACCATACCATACCATTGTCAGAAGAATGCAGACACGAGGACAGCAGCAGCAGAAGCAGACAGAAGCGTCAGGTCATCCATGTGTACGTCAGCAAAGTGACGTAAGCGGGAGCGGTCCGAGGAGTTAGTCGCGGAAGCTGATAAAGGCTGAGACGCGAGGTAGCCGAGGTAGACAAGTTGATGTGAGAGAATTCTGGCGAGGTGAGTCATGGTTGGCAGAGTAAGAGAGCTGAGCAAAGGAGTAAGAGTGACGGAGCGAAGACCTGATAGGGACTAGCAAAGACAAGAAATGCGAGGAGCGAGGAGAGCGAAGACACGGCGGCGAAGCAGCAGAACCAAAAGGGGAATGGGATGAGCAGAACTGTTATGGTTAAATTGGGAGGGAATGAACATCCTCCATATATCCAACAACCAGATACCAAACCAATAGCCAACGGCTTCTTGTTCCCTAGCCGGACGCGCTTGTAACAATAATATTACTTTTTTTTAAGGGGATCACTTGGTATGCTAACCGTTGACAACGGATAGCGAGTGGTTGCCGAGATGGTTCCTACCGAGGCCTGAACCTGTTATTGAGAGCTCGGAGTATCCGAGGGATTTGGAGCAGGGTAGAAGTTATCTGACCTGTATCCAGGTCAAAGGCTGTTCTCCTACTTAGGAAGTGAGGAGTCACCTTGACGGAGTCGCTTGATTCTGACACCCTCCGTGACTTCGTCAAGGTGACAAGGAGAGAGGACTTGTGTGTGCAGGGGTTGGTCAGTGCAGCACGGCCTTGAGCAGTGTCGATAGAGCGCAAACCCTTTGAGATAGTGGCTACTTGGTAGCAGCGGAGGTGATATGATTGGGTCTGGCAGTGGACAAAGGCATGCCCTGAGAAGGTCAATCCACATCTGGCGTATATTGCCAGGATGAGCATTGATGTGTGGATGAAATTCTGTGTCTGCAATGCGGTACATAAACCTTCTGATCGACTGCTCCATTTGCTGACTTGGTGTAGTTGAGTTGCTTGATGGAGGTTGAAGGGCAGCAATGATGGATTCTCCTTGGACGTAGAAAGAATAATACATGGTGAGGAAATCTCTTTACCACTGGAAGATGTTGGTGCGTGCCTTGCTGGTCGTGTAGAAGTGGATAGTGGGCAGTGAAATGAGGAAGTTTTCTGGGAAGATGTCAAAGTTGAGTGGTCCATAGCTTTGAGCAAGAAAGTTGAGGAAGATGAATCGCTCTTGTCTTGGTGGGAATTTGACAAGACACATCTTCTAGTCAGTCATGATGAGAAAGATTTGTGAGAGGTAGGCGGCGGATCAAGGTTCTGTGTATTCCAGCGATGTTGAGTGAAGTCAGAATGGAGTAGCTGAGTGAACGGGTGAGGAGAAGAGACAGGTCACTGGAGATGATGGAGCTTCGAGAAGGTGCAGGAGGTTTCAGTGTGAGTGCAGATTGTTGGGAAGTGGGCGATGTGGCAGTGTTGATCAGGTGATGCTAAGGAAGCTGCAGGGAGGAGCGAAGAGACAATTGATGATTGAGAGAGGGCGCAGGGGTCGAACCTCGTGCGCTTTCAAAGTTTTGGTGTGGGCGCAGGTCGTCGCGGAATGGGCGATGCGACCGGGCGGGTCCTTGTGCCAAGGAGAGGATGATGCTGATGGGGGGAACAATTGATGGTGGAGTGGGCGCAGGAGCGAGACCACGTGCGCGCGTTGAAATAGGGGAGTAGGATGTGGCAAGGAGAAGGCAGAGGCCAACGCGCCGCGAGAAACCTGCTACAGGCTTGGGTGCAGGCTGCTGCAGAAACAGGTAGCTAGCTTGTGCAGATCCTAGTGTCGTTCACAGATGCGGATGGCTACTGATGAGAAAGCGAAAGCTGATAACGACGGAGTGGGTGCAGAGGCGAGCCACGTGCGCTGAAGGAAGTTTCGGCGTGGGCGCAGGTCGTCGCGGAACAGGCGATGCGACCGGGCGGATCCTTGTGCTGAGTTGGAAGCGATGCGGAGGCAGAGGAAGTGATTGATTAATGAGTGGGCGCAGAGCCAGAACCACGTGCGCTAAAGGAAGTTTTGGCGTGGGCGTAGGTCGTTGCGGAAAAGGCGATGCGACTGGGCGGATCCTTGTGCCGAGGTGAGAATGGTGCGAAAGCAGAGGAAAACGATTGATGGATAAGTGGGTGTAGGGGCGGAACCACGTGCGCTATAGAATGATGCTGGTGGAGACGATTGATGCGACGGCGGCGCAGAGGATGCTGATGACAGAGATGGTGGTGAGGCAGGAACGGACGGCTAATGGAGTTGAGAAGACTGGAGCGAGGAGGAGGAGGAGAACTGATGGAAGCAGATGAGGATGACGTGAAGAATGCGGATAGATGACGATGCAGATGGAGGAGGGTAGACGCAGATAGACGCAGGAGAGATGAGGGGCAATGCGGCAGAGAGGTAGGGCGTCACAACCGTTTTCTTATGCTTTCAGGAGAGTGACGGCTTG
>SZWC01004246.1:71322-73822 GCA_023375785.1 Penium margaritaceum
TACCATACCATACCAGACCATACCATACCATACCATACCATACCAGACCATACCATACCATACCATACCATACCAGACCATACCATACCATACCATACCATACCAGACCATACCATACCATACCATACCATACCAGACCATACCATACCATACCATACCATACCAGACCATACCATACCATACCATACCATACCAGACCATACCATACCATACCATACCATACCATCCCATACCATACCATACAACACCATACCATACCATACCATACCATACCATACCATACCATACCATACCATACCATACTATACCATACCATACCATACCATACCATACCATACCATACCATACCATACCATGCCATTCCGTACCATACTATACCATACCATATCATACCCTGCCATACCTTACCATACCATACTATAACATACCATACCATACCATTGTCATAATTAAGCGACTTCGTCAAGGTGACTCCTCACTTCCTAGGAAGGAGAACAACCTCTGACCCAGGTACAGGTCAGATAACTTCTCCCATGCTTCAAATCCCTCGGATACTCCGAGTTCTCAATAACGGTTCAGGTTTGAGACCAAACCACCTTGACCCAACGGCCCTCGGTCAGACTAACCCTCGGTTGAGCGCAACATGTCAAGTCATCCCCTAATAACGTGACATCTGTCACCCGCGTCCGGCTAGCGGAAAGAATCCGTTACTCTTCTCATTTGTCCTGTTCTACCCTTTTATGACCGAGGATGTTCATTCCCTCAAGTTAACCAGAACAGTTCTGCTCATCGTGTTCCCCTTTGGTTCTGCGGCTTCGCCGCCGTGTCTTCGCTCTACTCACTCCTCGCATTCTTGTCTTGGCCAGCCCCTCTCAATGCTTTGCGTCGTCACTCTCACTCCTTCCCTCAGCTCTCATACTCCGCCAACCATCACTCACCTCGCCGGCACTCCCTCTCACATCAACCTGTCTACCTCGGCTACCTCGCATCTCAGCCCCTATCAGCCTCCGCGACTAACTCCTCGCACCGCTCTCGGTTAGGTCACTCTGCTGACGTACTCTTGCTTGTCCTAACGCTTCTGCCTATTTCTACTGCTACTGTTCTCATGCCTACATTCTTATGACATGGTACCAGAGCATCAGGCAACATCACCTGGTGTCTTGGAATCGCGTTATCGCTCTGCCGCCATCCCTTCTCCATCGCTTCTGCTCACCTTCCTCTGTCGCCGCTGCCGTCACCTCGCACCTCTTTGCTTCGTTCGCAGCTGACATCAGCAGATCTGCCTGTCAAGTTCTCCACGCTGAAGAAACGCCTCGTCGTCCTAAGAAGGCCCTGCGCCCATTTTTGCGCCCGTTGCTAACAACCGTTGACGTGTCACCCACATCAGCCGCAAGCAACTCTTGAGCCGCCGCCTGCCGTCAACTACCAAGAAGCTTCCTGTTGTCTGCCATCTGCTGCCCCTCATCACTTCTGCCTCCGCCAGCATCCCCTCCTCTTCCATCGTGCCTCATCAGCTTCATCTGCTCCTTCCTCGCCGTCATCCTCAGCCTGCCTGCTGCCATCATCTCGAGTCGCCCTCTCGCATCGCCGTCTTGCCTCGTCAACAGCTGCAACCAAAACTACCGCCGTCAGGATATCGGACACCACCAGTCTTCCTGCTCCCATTTCTCAGCCAACTCGGGAACAAGCCGTCACTCTCCTGACATCAGCGGTCTAGTGCCTGTGCCCGCTGCTTGACTCCCTCTGCCGCAACCAACCTCTTCCAGCTGATAGGATATCGGACACCACCGGTCTTCCTGCTCCCATTTCTGAGCCATCTGGGGGACAAGTCGTCACTCTCCTGAACGCAAGAAGAAGTGGTTGTGACCTCTCTGCCACGTCGCCTCTCATCGCGCCTCCCTCCGCCTGCGTAGCTCCCTGTCACTCATCTCCTTCATCATCATCAGCCTTCGGTCCTCATCTTCATTTGCCTCCCTCGTTCCTCCTCCTCCTTCTCGCTCCAGTCTTCTCAGCTTCATCAGACGTCCACTCCTACCTCACCTCCGTCTCTTCAGCATCAGCATCCTCCACGCCGCCTTCTCATCAATCATCAGCATCAGCATCGCTTTATCGCGCACGTGGTTTCACCCCTGCGCCCACTCATCAATCAATCGTTTCCTCCGCTTCCGCAATCGCTTCCAGCTCGGCACAAGGATCCGCCTGGTCGCATCGCCTTTTTCGCGACGACCTGCGCCCACGCCGAAACTTCCTTCAGTGCACGCGGTTCGTCTCTGCGCCCACTCCGCCATCGTCATCAACCTCCATTTCATCAGCAATCATCAGCATCTGCGAACGACACTAGCACTTGCATGAGCTAGCTCCCCATTTCCGCAGCAGCCTGCACCCACGCCAACAACAAATTTATCGCGGCGCGTTGGCCTTTGCCTTCCCCTTGCCGCATCTTACTCCCCTATTTCAAATCGTGCATGTGGTTTCGCCCCTGCGCCCACTCCGTCATCAA
>SZWC01004246.1:147475-152475 GCA_023375785.1 Penium margaritaceum
ATACCGTACCATACCATACCATACCATACCATACCACACCATACCATACCATACCATACCATACCATGCCATACCATACCATACCATACCATACCCTACCAAACCATACCATACCGTACCATACCATACCATACCATACCATACCATACCTAGATATACCTTACCATACCATACCATACCATACAATACCATACCATACCATACCACACCACACCATACCATACCATACCATACCATACCATACCCTACCTGGGCCGCACACCAAGAATGAAGTGTCTGTCACACATGGTAGTTGGATTCTGGGGGATGTTAGAAATGAGAATCTAACTAGCCCACAAGCACCTGCGGTAACTCAGAACTCTCGAACACAGGTTCGTCTTCGGGTCGAACCAACTCGGTAATCAGCACTAGTTGTTGTCGGTCTCCAACCGACCAAATGGGTTTTTGACCGAGGGATCCCCTAATAAGCGACACCAATCGCAAGCGCGTCCGGCTAACGCACAAGAAGCCGTTGCTTTTCTATTTGTCCTGTTATGCTTGTATATAATGAGGATGTTCATTCCCTCAATGTTTAACCAGAACAGTTCTACTCATCCTGTTTCCCTTTGGTTCCACGGCTTCGTCGCCGTGTCTTCGCTCAGCTCGCCCCTCGCACCCTTCGTCTTCGCCAACCTCTCTCAACGCTTCACTCCGTCACTCTCGCTCCTTTGCTTAGCTCTCACACTCCGCCAAGCATCACTCACCTTGCCAGCACTCTCTCTCACATCAACCTGTCTACCTCGGCTACCTCGCGTCTCAACCTCTATCAGCCTCCGCAACTAACTCCCCGCACCTCTCTTGACTACGTCACTCTGCTGACGTACTCTTTCTTGTCTTAACGCTTCTGCCTGCTTCTGCTACTACTGTTCTCGTACCTACATTCTTCTGACAGGTTGTCCCAGGGAACCATGTCTTGATGACGTCATCACGCTTTCAACCGCCTGCAGCTTTCGCCGATGCTTCCGCAGCTAACTCATCTGGCCCTCCGTTTTGCTTAAGCATCATACCATTTTCCTGACATGGTATCTGAGCAAAGAGAAAGCTTCTGGCTCCATCTTCAGCTGCATCTTCATCACTGACGCCTGAAACTCCACTTTGAGCCGCGTAGACAATCTAAGCCAGCCACAACACCGTCATCTTCTCCCCTTTCCTTCTGCCGGCCCAACGGAGCTGTGTATGGGCACAGCTTCAACGTCCCGTCAGCCAGCCTTCTATGTGATCTCAGCAGCAGTAGCAATTGCCCGGTCTCACAAGAGAAGCTTCCTCCTGTCCTCTCCATCCTTCTACATCGGGTCAACACCACCACTGGGCCGTGTATGGGCACAACCCCAGTAACGACGCCACACACGAACAACAGCAGCTGAGTCTCCTCAACCTCTTCAACAACGTCTCCGCATTTTAGCAGCGCTATGCATGTCTTCACTTTCAACGGGGCATCATGATCCTCTACGTACTTGGTTGCCTTGCAATCGCAGCCGGGCATCAGCACAAGCACAATGGCATGTTGCAGCTGTCAGCGAGTTTACGCAGCTGTAACAATAACGCAGCTGGGAACTGGTCGACCTTCCTCCTGGTGCCCCCATTGTCTCTTGCAAATGGGTGTTCAAGCGCAAGCTTCACGAGCATGGTGCGCCCGACAGATACAAGGTGCGCTTGGTGGCACGCGACTACACCAGGTTCATTGAGTAAAGTAGAGCGACACATTTGCCCCTGTTGCCAACTACAGCTCCATTCGTGTCATTTTGGCCCTGGCGGCCAAGCAGCAGTGGTACCTCCACCAAATAGACGTGAATTCCGCTTTTCTCGATGGCGATATGGAGGAGGTGGTGTCTATGTCTCAGCCTGAAGGCTTTGTGCAGCCGCGGGAGGGGAAACAAGGTTTACCGTTTGCTCATAGCCCTCTACGGCCTCAAACAGGCCCCTCGCCAATGGAACAAGCACATCCACGACTTCTTTTTTAGTCAAGGCCTCAAACGCTTCCACAATGATCACTCCGTTTATTACAAGGACGGCATGGAAAACCTTGGTGTCATTCTATCCGTGGATGACCTCATCCTGTTTGGGCGCTCCTTGGTTATTATCGCTTCTTTCAAGCAGGCCCTGTCAGCAACCTTTGAAATGAGCGACATGGGCCCTCTCCGGTTTTATCTTGGGATCCAGATTCACAACAGTCACAATCCGTCGGATGTCACACGGTCGCATAATACATACATCTCCCGTATGGCCGACATCTTTGGCCTGAGTCAGCCTCACCCTACAGGGACTCCACTTCACGTGTATCATGGCTTGACCAAGCCTGTGATAGTTGACCTCCTCGCTGATCCCAAGCATACTAATCTGTTCCCCAGCTTGGTCGGTTCCTTTATGTACGCCAGCGTTGGGACAAGGCCAGATCTTTCCTATGCAGTCGGGGTGCTGAGTCAGGGATGCAAAAACCCCAAAATCAATCACGTGATTGCTGCCAGGAGGTGCATCAATTATATGAAATGCAACACAGAGCAAAAGATTCGGTACACTCCACAGTGTGCCGTTCGCTTGGTTGGATCCTGTGATGCAAATCTATCAGGCGATAAGAGTACCAGCAAATCCACTTTCGGATATGTTTTTATGCTCAGTAGTGGACCCATGAGCTGGCGTTCAAAAAAGCAATCCATGGTGGCCTTGTTGTCTACCGAGGCGGAATGTATCGCTGTAAGTGAGGCAATCAGGGAAGCTGTCTGGTTTTACATGTTGCTGGAAGAATTGCGATTCAGCCAGATTGAACCAACCGTGATTTTCTGTGACAACAAGGGAACGATCGCGCTCAAAGAGGACCCCGTACTCCATGATCACACAAAGCATGTCAAAAGACAATATCATTATGTGCGAGATGCTGTGGCAGAGGGAGATGTGCACCTTGAGTATGCTGGCACAAAACAACAGGCTGCCGATATGTTCACAAAAGCACTGGATGGTCGCCATCATGAAACACTATGCAGCACCATCGAACTGATCATGGACTAAGAATGTGTATGGACCATGTAACCCTGGCCACCCAGTGCGAGGATCGGACCAGGGAGGATGATTGATCTTTGCAGGGGGGATTATCTAGTTTTGTTCTCCAAAACCATGCAGAAAATTGTGAGGGAGTGTGAGCGAATACTTTTCTATAATCCGGCTCACTCAACTATAAAGATGAGACCGTGGATGAGAGTGTGGAATGAACAAACCACGCAAGAAGGGGGGAGCAGTATTCATTTCCATGGCTTCAAACTCACTGGGGGGATTTTTGGACAAAGCCACAGAGAGGCAGGGGAGAGGTACCGACACTGCTCCCCTGCCCCTCCATAACCTACCCTATCCTATCAACTACTTGTGCTTGGGGTCACGAGAGAGGACTCTGCCTTGCCTCCCCTGCCCACTGATGTACATGTGTTTTGATATGTGTATTGGTGATGAGTGATATATATTCAGCAGATAATTGCATAGTTACATGGAGTGGTTCGGTGTTGCGGAAGTTTGGATGGTACCCAAGCAGGAGGGTGACGTGGCACACTCAGCAGAAGTTGAACCAAAAAGTGACCGGACTGTTCGTCCGCATAAAGTAGAGTAAAGGCAGGATCAGGACATCAGGGGGGACATAACGGATCGATACCTATCGAGCGGTTGATGATGCGGCAACCGTCCAATGGACGATCTACGGCTGATGACTAATGGATATTTCTTACAGAAGTTTCAAGCATAATATTCGAGAGTCAAGACCACACTCGAGAAGAAACCATCTATCGGAAGCGGATTTATCCAAACGACACCCAAACAGCAGCCGAGCAAAGCCGGTAGTTTGAAGACGGCAAGTGGGGACGGCACGACTGTTCAGCGGAGGGAGACGAGCAGCAGCGAAGGCGAGCGGGGTATTTAGCCTGGCTCACGCTTCTTTTTCTTTTTTACTCTTGTGTACCTAGATTGTAGTAGCACTATACCCAGCACTTGGAGTTAATGAAAGATAATTCCTTCCCCTCTCTCTCTCTCTTTGCTGTATGTAGATCTGGCTGAGAAAGCCAGTGTTGATCTTCACTGATTCTGCAATAGGTTTTGCGCTGTTTCGTATTTGTTTTGAGACATTCAACGATCCTATCTTCCACCATATCATACCATCCCATACGACAACGAACCAAACCATACCATAACATACCTTACCATACCATACCATACCATACAATACCATACCATACCATACCACACCATACCATACCATACCATACCATACCATACCATAGCATATCATACCTTACCATATCATACCATACCATACCATACCATACCATACCATACCATACCATACCATAACATACCATACCATACCATACCATACCATATTATATCATACCATACTGTACCATTCCATACCATACCATATCATACCATACCATATCATACCATACCATACCATATAATACCATACCATACCATACCATATCATACCATACTATACAATACCATACCATACCATACCATACCATAACATACCATACCATTCCATACCATACCATACCATACCAAACCATACCATACCATACCATACTATACCATACCATACCATACCATACCATACCATACCATACTTTACCATACCATACCATACCATACCATACCATACCATACCATAAAAAACCATACCATACCATACCATACCATATTATATCATACCATAGTGTACCATTCCATACCATACCATATCATACCATACCATATCATACCATACCATACCATATAATACCATACCATACCATACCATATCATACCATACTATACAATACCATACCATAGCATACCATATCCTACCATACCATTCCATACCATACCATACCATACCAAACCATACCATACCATACCATACTTTACCATACCATACCATACCATACTATACCATACCATACTGTACATAACATATCATACCATACAATACCATACCATAATATACC
>SZWC01004246.1:157475-162475 GCA_023375785.1 Penium margaritaceum
CTTCTGCAGGTAGCGCAATATGCGCTTCACTGCCTGCCAGTGTTGTGGCCCAGGGTTGGCCACAAATCTGCTCACTTGTCCCACAGCATAGCAGATGTCGGGACGAGTCCCTACCATGGCGTACATGATGCTACCCACGGCGGACTGGTAGGGGATGTCTTGCATCTCCCTTTGTTCTGCTTCGTTGCTTGGCGACATGGAGGCCTTCAGCTTNCCAATGTTGTGGCCCAGGGTTGGCCACAAATCTGCTCACTTGTCCCACAGCATAGCAGATGTCGGGACGAGTCCCTACCATGGCGTACATGATGCTACCCACGGCGGACTGGTAGGGGATGTCTTGCATCTCCCTTTGTTCTGCTTCGTTGCTTGGCGACATGGAGGCCTTCAGCTTTGTATCGGTCGTCATTGGGGTACTGACAGGTTTGCAGTCTTCCATGTGATAGCGCTTCAGTACCTCACCGATGTATTTGGTTTGGTTGAGTTTGATGGTGCCGGCTACTCGGTTGCGGTGGATGGCGATCCCGAGGTAGTACTTGAAAGGACCCATGTCCTTCATCTTGAACCTTTTGCTGAGGTCAGACTTCAGCTCATCCAGCAGCTTGACCGAAGACGAGCAGATGATCAGATCATCCACGTAAAGTGCAACCAGCATTAGCCCTCTCCCATCATCGCGCACATACACGCTCAGATCACTGTGGCAATTCGTGAAGGAGAGACCGGTCATGAAACCGTCCATCTCTTTGTACCACATCCTTGGGGCCTGTTTCAACCCGTAGAGCGCTTTCACCAACTTGCACACCTTGCCCTCGGGAGCTTCGACTCCTTCGGGCACCTCCATCAGCACTTCCTTGTCAAGCTTCCCATAAAGAAAAGTTGTCTTGACGTCCATCTGGTGTATCTCCAGGTTCTTTGCGGCTGCAATGCCAAGGAGAGAGCGGATGGAGGCAAAGGTCACGACGGGCGCGAACGTCTCATCGTACTCAGAGCCCGGGTGTTGAGAGAACCCCTTAGCCACTACCCTTGCCTTAAACTTGTTGATGCTGCCGTCTTGCTTCTTCTTCATTCGGAGGACCCACTTGGATCCCACCACGTGGGCCTTGTTGGGTCTATCCACCAGTATCCACGTGCCGTTCTCGGCAATGGACGCGAGCTCGCTGTCCAGTGCCTCCTTCCACTTGGCCGCATCTGGGCCATTCATCGCCTCCGCCACTATGGATGGCTCTCCCTGAGCCATGCATGACCAGCTAAGGCCGGTCCAATCATCCTCATACCGCAAAGGTGCTTTCTTTGGTCGCAAACTGCGCCGGGGTAGTGGTGTGGCTTCTTGCTTTGGTGCTGGTGCTTCCACAGGTGGTGGTTTGTCGTCGTCGTCGTCGTCGTCAGAAGAGTCGTCAGACTCCAAGTCAGACTTGGAAGCCCTGGACGCCTCGGAATCCGCGTCCATGTCAGATGCTGCATCGTCCTCCGCAGCATCTCTCCCATTCCTACCACTTGCTGGCAAAGCGAGCCAGTTGTTGGGCGCTTGGTCTTCGGACTCAAGCAACATTATCCACTCTCCCGCTTTGGGAGCGAGGATCGGGTCCAACAGCTCTCCCCTTCCAAGGGTGCGTTCGTCAAACACGACGTCGCGGCTTCTCACGAGCTTGCCTGCTGCCTGGTCCCAAAGCTGATAGGCTTTGTGTGACGTGTCGTACCCAACCATGACGCACGTCCTCGAACGTGCGTCAAGCTTGCCTCCACCTTCTCCCGACTTGATCTTCATCCATGCAGTTGACCACAACACCTTCAGATGGGATGCGTTGGGTTTCTTTCCCAACCATGCTTCCTGTGGGGTCTTCAACTGCTTGTCCTGCTCCTTTCCACGGTTCCGCAAGGTGGTCGCTGGTGTGAGGTTCAAGAGGTAGCAGGCCGTTGTTGCTGCTTCAGCCCAAAAGCGAGGTGGGAGCTTGGCGTCGAAGAGCATGCTTCGTACCATGCGGAGCAGGGTCTGGTTCATCCTCTCGGCCACGCCGTTGCTTTTGGGATTGTATGGGGTGGTATGCTTGTGGCGGATGCCATGATGCTTGAGCCAAGGCTTGCATGCCTCGTACTCACCCCCGTTGTCACTTCAAAGCGTGTTCACCTTCTTGGACGTTTGCTGCTCCACCATGGGGACAAACTCGAGGCGCTTTTCCTTGACCTCTCCCTTTGTTTTGAGGAAGTAGATCCACACCTTGCGGCTGTGGTCATCAATGAAGGTCAGGAAGTACTTGCTTCCTCCGTTAGACGGTGTGCGGAAGGGTCCACACACGTCATTGTGTATCAGTTCCAAGACATGTTCCGCTCGTTGACCTCCTCTCCCAAACGGCTTCTTCTTTGCCTTCGCTTGGAGGCATGGTTCACACAATGCACACCCTTTGCCATGCTTCATGGTGCACCCTTCCATTCCACGGACTACCTCTTGCTCCTGCATCTTCTGCAGCGTGCTGTTGGCCACATGGCCAAATCGCCGGTGCCACAGCTCAGCGTCAGTGTCCTTGGTTGATGTGGCGACCGCAGCAGTTGCCGGCGGTGCATCCTTTGGCTCCGGTGCCACTGTCTTGGTGGCACATGCGAGTCCCTCATCCAACGCCTTGGTGACTTTGGTTTGAAGCACGTAGAGACCGTCCACTCTTGGAACTTGAAGCATGAGGTCGTCTTTGGTGTACAAAATCTGGATGTCCTCGTTTTTTTTGGGCCACCGCTTCCTTGTTGGTGAACACCACTGTCATGTTGTTGTCGGTTATTTGTGACACGGACAACAGGTTGGCTGCAAAGGAGGGCATGTACACCACCTTCTGAAGGTTGACCGCCTTCTCCGCACCGTTCACGTTGAATGTGATCACCTTGTTCCCTTCGCCCATGGCTTGGACGACGCCGCCGTTTGCACACTTGATGCGCATGACAGATTCGGCCATGGAGACAAGTCTACCCTTCTCTTTTGAAGAGTGGTGGTTGGTGCCCGAGTCAAGGGCGAATGCCGTGGGCCTAAGGATCGCTGCCCCCTTCATGGGCAGCCCCCTAGCCATCATGTTGGTGAGGTCCTTCTTCTCCTTTCCACCTTTGCTCCCGCCTTCTTTCTTGGGACTACGGCAGTCCCTAGCCCAGTGCACAGTCTTGCCACAGTTGTGACAGTTGCCGGGCTTCTTGGAACTCTTCCCGCCACCGTTGCCTTTCCCTCCACCGCCACCGCTTCCGCTGTTGCCTTGACTGGAGCGATAGCTTGCACTTTGTCCACTGAAGCGAGAGGCATTGGCTGAGATGTTTGCCTCACTGCCACTACGGCGCATGGACTCATTGCGGACGTGTTCGGCGACAGCCTCATACGTCATTTCCGCCTCCTTCCAACCGCCAAATACGGTGATCAAGGACCCCCAGCTTTCCGGCAGCGCCATTAGACGGATCATGGCAGGCATGTTGGAGTCGAGCTTCCATTCCATTTGCTGGACCTCTTGCAGCACGTTGTCGAACGACTGCAAAAATGCGGGTATCGATTCTCCTTCGCTCACCCTCATCGACATCAACCGTTGGAAGATGAAGAGGCGGTTTCCTAGAGCGTTTGATTGATGCACGTGTGACAGCTTTGCGTATGCCTCGGCAGCCAACGTGCATCCTGTGATTTGGGAGTGTTGAGTCTCGTTGATGGACGTCACAAGAATAGTGAGAGCCATGTTCTTCATCGTCCATGCTGCAAGGTCAGCCGCATGCATCGTCATGGTCGCATCGGCGGGTGCTGTCTCGATCCCTTTTAGGATGTCAAGGTAGCCACGCACGTTCATGACAATCTCAAATTGCCATTTCCACAAGGGAAAACCTGTCCCCGTGAATTTGGACATACCCGCCTCAAGGCGGGCTGGAGCCGGATCCACCATTTTTGGCGGTTGCTCATCTTCTCTGCTTTGCTGCTACTCTACTTCGTTGAGGCCGATGAGGTTGATGAGGTTGCTGACTTCGACCGTTGTCAAAGGTGCAGTTGGTTCCGTTGCATACCCCTCCAACGGATGATTGCCTAAGGTGATGGTGCCGTCGTGAGAGAACGGACTCGGGGTCGTACCACCTTATAAAAAAGGGGTAGAGCTTAATACCGTTGGGGCTCGAGGGTCGTGTCCAACATGGACAGAGCTGTTCCTTGTCCCCTAGTCCGCCACGTGCGCGCACCCTACCTGAAGAAGCCGATGGAGCCGATGGAGCAGATGGAGCCGTCTGATGGTCGTGTCCCTGTTGTACCTGTGTGCCCTGCAAGACCACGCGCTAGTCGGTCTTGGAAGCGTGACTTAGAACCAGAAGTGTGGGCCCATAACCCTTTGTCAATGCGCCGGATAGCAACGGTCTAGAAAACGGGTCCCGACATGGGAGGCCACCAACCGCTCTTGGTATTGCAACCAAGATAACATATCACCCTCGAACGAGGGATCCACACTTTCGGTTTGTTTGGTTTGCAACCTCACGAAGTCCGCATGTTGGTCTTTAGTGTCTACCTTTGGTTGGACACTCTGTGAGGAGTCTCAAAGGAAAGAACTGTAAATGGATGCATGCAAGGTACAGGCTTTTATACTTGCAGAGCTTTGCTAAAGCTTCTGCTTGTAGTGGCTCCACTAGAGCCAACCTCAACCTACAATCCTACTTGGCGCATCCTTAGACCGCCAAGTGTCATCCTCAAGCCAGGCTTTTAGTAAGCTTCATAGAAGCTTCCTGTCCAAGTTTTGGCCACAAAGAAAAATGTGGTCGTCGCGGGGTTTGAACCCGCGATCTCTCGTTTGAGACTCCGGTGCCTATTCAACCATGCCAAAAAGGTATGGTTCCTATGATGAGCCACAGGGGACATACCCATTATGGGCAGTGCATTCATGGCCCTTCTCATAACAGACCAAGGGCACGTACTCCACAGAGCAGTGCATGCTCTGCCTGTATGTGTAGCTAGCCAGCTAGGCAGTGGACAAGGTGCATACTATTTCAACAACCATACCATACCATACCATACC
>SZWC01004246.1:164429-174868 GCA_023375785.1 Penium margaritaceum
ACCATACCATACCATACCATACCATACCATATCATACCATACCATACCATACCATACCATACTATACCATACCATACCATACCATGCCATACCGTACCATACCAACCCATACCAGACCATACCATATCATATCCTACCATACCATACCATACCATACCTTACCATACCATACCACACCACACCACACCACACCATACCATACCATACCATACCATACCATACCATACCATATCATACCATACCATACGACATCGAACCAAACCATACCATACCATACCATACCATACCATACCATACCATATCGTACTATACCGTACCATACCATACCATAATATACCATACCATCTCATACCATACAATACCATATAATATCATACCATACCATACCATACCATATCATACTATATCATACCATACCATACCATACCATACCATACCATACTATACAACATTATACCATACCATACCATACCATACCATAGCATACCGTACCATACCATATTGCTCATTCAGTATCATACCATACAATACCATACCATAACATACCCTACCATACCCTACCATACACAACCATATCATACCATACCATGCCATACCACACCATGTCATATCATACCATACCACACCATACCATACCAAACTATACCATACCATACCATATCATATCATAGTTTACCATATCATACCATACCATACCATACCATACCATACCATTGTCAGAGGAATGCAATGAAGGGGAACGGGAAGAGCAGAAGCAAACAGAAGTAATGGAGCATGCAAGAGCGTGGTAGCAAAGTGATGGAAGCTGAAGGGTGGGTGCAAATCCAAGACGTTAGTCGCAGAGCCTTGAAAGAGGCGAGGCGACGGGGCTCCGAGGTAGACACAAAGAGAGGAGATCGAGGCGAGTGACGTAATGAGGTTGAACGAAGGATCGATGGTGACGAAGCAAAGAGCTGTATGGAGAGAGTGGTGGGCGAAAGACGGCAAGAGCGAGTAGAGCGAGAGCACGGCGGCAAAGCTGTGAAACCAAAGGGAACTGGATGGACAGAACTGTTTTGGTTGACTCGAGGGAATGAACATCCTCGGTATAATAAGAGCAGAACAGGACAAAACAGTAGGGCAACGGCTTCTTTCCGCTAGCCGGACGCGTGTGACAGGTGTCACTTTATTAGGGGATGACTTGACTGTTGGGTCCGAACAATTGAGGGACCAAAGAACTGTTGGTCAAGGTGGTTCAGGCTCGGTCCTGAACCGTTATTAAATATTTTACCTCAGGGTTATTGTACACTGGAAGATTCTCACTCTGACACCCCTGTTGAATCTGACAGCTTATCAATGTGAATAGGTTCGTTCCATGCGGATGGAGCGCCCTATACCCCGAGAGGAGAGGAAGTGGGACCACATATGTCCTACATCTTCTAGGTATGCATCAATCAGGTTATGATAGATCCCGTGTGTGATGGTCTTGAGTTCTCTGCACACTTGCCGATTGACCTCAGCATGGGTTTCAGCTCGTTGGTCTGCTGGCCCTATGTAGAACCAGTCACCAAGCAGACAGTCTGTAACTCTATCATGCAGCAGAAGCACTTGGAAGAGGACCCTGTAGACCTGTTCAGCCCATTCTTGTGTTTGTTGCCATCCTTCATACTGGCTGAAGGACGGTAGAGGATCAACCTTGTCTGTCAGTGTAGGCAGAGTCTCCATGTTGATACAAACACTGTTGAGCCAGTGTCTCCACCATCCTTGTTGGAGAAGTCTGTGCCAAAGGAGTGGAGTTGTATGGGCTGTTCTGAAACGAGGATGGTAGGAGGGATGAACAAGTGGTCGAAGTTGGTCACAGCCGGCCTGAAAGGTGACTTGCTGCAGATTTGCAGCATAGTCATCCGACGTCAGGTTGTCCCTGTCGATGTTGTATTCAATGGATCCCCAGAACAAATTGATGAACGCATGTCCGTGCACTGACCATCCTTGGGCATGAAACAGCACGTAGGCAGACCAGGTATGCACATTGGAGCCGTCTTCAACCAGAGGCTCAATGGAGGCTGAAGGTGGTTGTGCAACCATGGGAGCTGCTCCAATGATAGAAGAGGACATTGCTAGATGCGGGACGGGTGATGCAGCAGGTAGGGTGTGGATGAAGAATGAACGACAGAGTAGGAACGCCGAGGACCTGGGTGAAGTGATGATGGGCGTGGAGAAACGATGAGGTGGACGCAGGAGTAAGGGTTTTGTATGCTGCAGAAGTCACGGAGCAGAAGATGCGAATGAGTAAGTCCTTGTACCGAGCAAAGAATGAGGGAACTGATGGAGGGAAAGTGTTGTATGACGAAGTGGGCATTGGGGCAAACCACGTGCGCTGCAGAAATTTCCGCGTGGGCGCAGGTCCTTGCGATCCGAGCGATGCGACCGGGCGAATCCTTTTGCCGAGCAACAAGGAATGCTGATGATGGAAGAGGAATGCTAGAAAACTCAGTGGGCGCAGGGGCAAAATCGCGTGCGCTGCTATAATAGGGGTGGTAGAATGCGGCAAGGGGAGGGTAGTTGCCAACGCGCCGCGAGAAATCTGCTGCCGGTGTGGGTGCAGGCCGTTGCGAGAATAGGCAGCTAGCTCGTGCAGGTCCTTGGACTGGCTACAGATGCTGATGATGAGCGGGTAGAATCGAATGAAATAGGAGTGGGCGCAGGGGCAAAACCACGTGCGCTGCAAAGGTTGCGGCGTGGGCGCAGGTCGTCGCACAATAAGCAATGCGACCGGACGGATCCTTGTGCCGAGGCAGAGTATGAAGCTGAAGCAAAGAGGAAGCTATGGAAGCTGATGGCTGAGTAGGCGCAGGGGCAAAACTGCGTGCGCTAATGACAAAGGCTGTTGAGGAAGGCTGATGCTGAGGCGGTGCACACGATACAGATGAAGACAGGTGACTCGAGGAAGGCAGATAAGGTTGAGTTGGAGCAGGAGGGTGGAGTGATAATGACAAGGAGGCAGGCAGCAGATGAAGATGATGATGAAGATGACGCGAGGGGGGAAAGCTGATGAAGATGATGAGGACGTTGTGGAGGCGGAGGATGGAGGGCGCAAAAGGCAGAGGATGGCGGAGTGGTGGGAAGCACACGCGAGGCAACCGAGTACTCCGCTTATCAGGAGAGTGAGGACTTGTTCCCTAGTTGGCCCGAGACCGACGAGTAGGAAGACCAGCGGTGTCCGATATCCTGGCAGTGAGAGAAGACCGATTGCAGCAAAGGAAGTCGTGTGGCGAGCAGAGACGCAGGTCCGCTGATGTCAGGAGAGTGACGGCTTGATCTCCAGTTGGCTCGCAATGGGAGCTGGCATACTGCCGGTGTCTGATGTCATGTCGGCGTGAGTCACGCTGCAACTGCTGATGATGCGAGAACGCGGTGCGAGGATGCAGCTCGAGAGGAAGAATGCAAAGGAGCTGAGGAGGTTGAGGCTGATGTAGTAAAGGCTGCTGCTAAGAGGAGGTGAGGAAGGTGGAGGGACTTGCGACGGCTGAGGTGCTGAGAGGTAGCAGGTTGCTGGCGGCAGGAAGCTTCTCGGAAATTGACGATGGACGGCGGCTCAGGAGCTGCTTGCGGCTGCTGTACATGGTGAATCATAGATTGTTGGCCACGGGCGCGGGATGGACGCAGGGCTTTACAATGACGAATCGTTACATCAGTGCGAGGAAGACTCCAAGCGTGGCTGCTGATGTCAAATAGCGTCACAGCGGGGAGACATGGAGGGACAATGGCGGTGACGGAGGAGAGCACAGCCAAGAAGCAAGGCACTGGTGGCGGCAGAGCAATGACTCAGTCACAGGGCACCAGGTGATGTCGCCTGATGCTCTGATACCATGTCAGAGGAATGCAATGAAGGGGAACGGGAAGAGCAGAAGTAAACAGAAGTAATGGAGTATGCAGAAGCGTGGTAGCGAAGTGATGAAAGCAGAAGGGTGCGTGCAAATCCAAGGCGTTAGTCCCAGAGCCTTGAAAGAGGCGAGGCAACGGGGCTCCAAAGTAGATACGAGGAGAGGAGATCAAGGTGAGTGACTCAATGAGGTTGAGCAAAGGATCGATGGTGACGAAGCAAAGAGTTGTAAGGAGAGAGTGGTAGGCAAAAGACGGCAGGAGCGAGTAGAGCGAGAGCACAGCGGCGAAGCCACAAAACCAAAGGGAACAGGATGGAATGAACTGTTCTGGTTGACTCAACGGAATGAACATCCTCGGTATAATAAAAGCAGAACATGACAAAACAGTAGCGCAACGGCTTCTTTCCGCTAGCTGGACGCGGGTGACAGGTGTCACTTTTTTAGGGGATGACTTGACTGTTGGGTCTGAACGGTCGAGGGACCAGAGAACCGTTGGTCAAGCTGGTTCGGGCTTGGACCTGAACCGTTATTGAGAATTTTAGCTCGAGGTTTTTCTACGCTGGAAGATTCTCACTCTGACAACCATACCATACCATTCCATACCATACCATACCATACCATACCATACCATACCATATAATACCATACCATACCCTATCCTACCCTACCATATCATACCATACCATACCATACCATACAATACCATACCATACAATACCATACTATACCATACCATATTGTACCATACCATACCATACCAAACCATACCATACTATATCATACCATAACAAAGCATACCATACCATACCATACCATACCATACAATTCCATACCACACCACACCACATCATACCACACAACACCACACCACACCACACCACACCACATCACACCACACCACACCACGCCACGCCATACGACACCACACCACACCACACCACACCTCACCATACCACACCACACCACACCTCACCACACCAGACCATACCAGAACAAACCATACCATACCATACCATACTATACCATACCATACCATACCTTACCATACCATACCATACCATACCATATCATACCATACCATTTCATGCCATACCATAACATATCATACCATACCATACCCTACCAAACCATGCCATACCTTACCATGCCAAACCATACCATACCATACCATACCATACGAAGCCATGCCATACCATACCATACCATACCATACCTTACCATACCATACCATACCATACCATGCCATACCATACCATATAATACCATACCGTATATACCACACCATATCATACCATACTAACATACCATACCATACAATACCATACAATACCATACCATACCATACCATACCATGTCATACAGTACCATACCATACCATACCATACCATACCACACCTTACCATACCATACCATACCAAACCATACCAACCATACCATACCATACCATACCATACCATACCATATCATACCTTACCATACCATACCATACCATACTATACCATACCATACCATACCATATCATATCATACCATACCATACCATACCATACCATACCATAGTATACCATACCATACCATACCATACCATACCATGCCATACCATACCATGCCATACCATACCATATCATACCATACCCTACTGCCTGGTGATTTTGATTCGAACTGTTTTTTGGGTGCTCAAATTTCACCAAATTGCATGTTTCGCCGATTTTAAACTCGCATCAAGCTAATTTCCATCCAACATGATCCAATTCAAAATGTTCAACTCTCTTTCTGTTATCAGGGTGCATTGACCAGTTTCTCTTGTTGCATCATTTTTTCTTGTGGGATTAGGAACAAAACAGTTTTGGCACGTGAAATGTTCAAGTTTGGCTTGATTCTACTGTCTGGGGCTATCTATAGTGTGTCATACTGACGAGACTTCCGTGATTTGTCGTCAGAGCGAGTCGTAGCTTTCCGGCATCGCTGTCATATCAGGAGCGCGTAAGCAAACGTCACACTATGGCCATTATTCGGCCGATCAAGTACCGTTGTTTTCCAATTTAGGAGATTGACCAACACCGGTCACTGAAATTCAGCGAGCATCGCCATAATTTTGACTAACATAAAGAAAATGAGGCAATGTAAACCCGACAACAAAATCAATGGCTTCTAAAATTGCAACTGCTTTATGAACAAATCAATCAAGCATTAGGTTACCATACCATACCATACCATACCATACCATACCATACCATACCATACCATACCATACCATACCATACCATACCATGCCATACCATACAATACCATACCATACCATACCATACCATACCATACCATATCATACCATACGATACCAAACAATACCATACTAAACCATAGCATACACAAAATCATACCAAACCATATAATACCATACCATACCATACCATACCATACCATCCCATGCCATACAATACCATACCATACAATACCATACTACACCATACCATACCATACCATACCATACCATACCATACCATACCATACCACACAATATCATACCATACCATACCATACTATACCATACCATACCATACCACACCATACCATACCATACCATACCATATTATACCATATCATGTCATACCAAACCATACCATACCACCCCCATACATACCATACCATACCATACAATACCGTACAATACCATACCATAACATTCCATACCATACCCTACCATACATAACCATATCATAACATACGATACCATACCAGACGATATCATACCATACCGTACCATACCATACCAGACCATACCATCCCATGCCATACCAGACCATACCATACCATACCATACCATACCATACCATACCATACCATACCATACCATACCATACCATACGATACCATACCATACCATATCATACCACATCATACCAGCATATACCAAACCATACCGTAGCATACCAAACCATCGCATAGTTTACCATACCATACCGTACCATACCATACCATACCATACCATAGCATACAATACCATACCATACCATACCAAACCATGCCATACCATACCATACCATACCATACCATACCATACCATACCATACCATACCATATTATACCGTACCATACCCTACCCTGCCCTACCCTACCATACCATACCATATGATAACATACCATACAATATCATACCATACCACACCATACCATACCGTACCATACCATACCATACCATACCAAAACATACCATACTATACCATACCATGACATACCATACCATACCATCCCATACCATACCATACCATACCATACTATACCATACAATACCAAACCACACCACACCACACCACACCACACCACACCATGCCACACCACACCACACCACACCACACCAAACCATACCAGACAAAACCATACCATGCCATACCATACCATACCATACCAGACCATACCATACCATACCATACCATACCATATAATACCATACCATATCATACCATACCATACCATACCATACCATACCATACTATACCATACCATACCATAAAATACTATACCATATATACCATACCATACCATACCATACGATAGCATACCATACCATACCATACAATACAATACCATACCCTACCATACTATACGATACCATAACATACCATACCATACCAAATTATACCATAACATACCATACTATGCCATACCAAACCATACCATACAATGTCATATCCTAGCATACCATACCATACCATACCATACCATACCATACTATACCATACCATACCATACCACACGACACCACACCACACCACTCCATACCATACCATACCATACCATACCATACCATACCATACCAAGCCATACCAAAACATACCAAACCATACCATATCATATCATACCATACCATACCATACCATGCCACACCATACCATACCATACCATACCATACCATACCATACCATACCATATTATACCATACCATACCATACCATACTATACCATACCATTCCATACCATACCATACCATACAATACCATCTCATACCATACTATATCATACCATACCATACCATACCATACCATCCCATACCATACCAAACTATGCCACACCATACCATACCATACGATACCATGCTATACCACAACATACAATACCATACCATCCCATACCATACCAAAGTATACCACACCATACTATACCATACCATACCATACCATATTATACCATTTTATACCATACCATACCATACCATACCATACAATACTATACCATACCATACCATACCATACCATACCATACCATACCATACCCTACCATACACAACCATAGCATACCATATCATGCCATACCAAACCGTATCATACCATACCATGCCACACCACACCACACCACACCATACCATACCATACCATACCATACCATACCATACCATACCATACCATACCATCCCATACCATACCATACCATACCATACCATACGATATCATACTATACCATACCATACCATACCATACCATACGATATCATACTATACCATACCATACCATACCATACCATACGATATCATACTATACCATACCATACCATACCATACCATACGATATCATACTATACCATACCATACCATACCATACCATACGATATCATACTATACCATACCATACCATACCATACCATACGATATCATACTATACCATACCATACCATACCATACCATACCATAACATACCATACCATACCATTCCATACCATACCATACCATACCATACCATACCGTACCACACCACACCACACCACACCACACCACACCACACCATGCCACACCATACCACACCACACCACACCATACCTAACCACACCACACCGCACCACACCACACCACACCACACCAAACCATACCAGACCAAACCATACCATGCCATACCATACCATAAGATACCCTACCATACCATACCATACCATACTATACCATACCAGACCATACCATACCATACCATACCACACCATACCATACCATATCATACCATACTATACCATACCATACCATATCATACGATACCATACCATACCATGCCATACCTTACCATACCATACCATACCATACCATACCATACCATAAAAAACCATATCATACCATACCATACCATACTATACCATACCATACCATACCATACCATATCATACCATACCATACCATACCATACCATGCCATGCCATGCCATGCCATACCATACCATACCATACCATACCATGCCATATAATACCATACCATATATACCATACCATACCATACCATACCATACCATACAAGACCATACCATACCATACCATACTATATCATACCATACCATATCATACCATGCCATTCCATACCATACCATACCATACCATACCATACCCTACCATACCATACCATACCATACCATACCATACCATACCATACCAAACCATACCATACCATACCATATCATACCATACCACACCACACCACACCACACCACACCACACCACACCACACCACACTACACCACACCACACCACACCATACCATACCATACCATACCATACCATACCATACCATACCATGCCGTAACATACCATACCATACCAAATCATACCATAATATATCATACCATACAATACCAAACCATACCATGCCATGTCATATCCTACCATACCATACCATACCATACCACACCATACCATACCACACCATACTATACCATACCATACCATACCATACCATACCATACCATACCATACCATACCACACCATACCATACCATACCATACCATACCATACCATACCACACCACACCACACCATACCATACCATACCATACCATACCATACCATATCATACCATACCATACCATACCATGCCACACCATACCATACCATACCATACCATATCATACCATCTTATACCATACCAAGCTATACCACACCATACCATACCATACCATACCATAACATACCATATCATACCATACCATACCATACCATACCATATCATACCATATTATACCATACCATACCATATCATACCATACCAGAACATACCATACCATACCATACCATACCATATCATACCATACCATACCACACCATACCATGCCATACAACACTATACCATACCAGACCATACCTTACCATACCATACCATACTATACCATCCCATACCATACCAAACTATACCACACCATACCATACCATACGGTACCATACTATACCACACCATACAATACCATACCATCCCATTCCATACCAAGGTATACCACACCATACTATAGCATACCATACCATACCATACCATACCATACCATAATATACCAATTTATACCATACCATACCATACCATACCATACGATACTATACCATACCATATCATACCATACCATACCCTACCATACACAACCATACCATACCATACCATACCATACCATACCGTACCATACCAAACCACACCGTACCATACCATACCATACCAAAACATACCATACCATACCATACCATACCATACCATACCATACCATACCATATCATACCATACCATACCATACCATACCACACCATACCATACCATACCATACCATACCATACCATACCATACCAT
>SZWC01004247.1:7254-18183 GCA_023375785.1 Penium margaritaceum
CTATATCTATATCTATATCTATATCTATATCTATATCTGTATCTATATCTATATCTATATCTAAATCTATATCTATATCTATATCTATATCTATATCTATATTAGTATCAGTATCTATATATATATATATATTTATATCTATATCTATATCTATATCTATATCTATATCTTAATCTATATCTATTTTTATAAGTATAACTTTATCTTTATTTATGTTTATATCTATATCTATGTATTTTTCTATATCTATATCTTTGATGTGTATGTACCTCTATATAAATCTAACATATGTTTATATATCTCTCTATCCATTTTTTATCTATATTCATATCCATATATCTACATGCGTATAATTGTATATCTAATTTTACATCCATGTATAACGATAAGTATAGGTATATATAGTTACAGACATGAATATATGATCAATTCATTTTGTATATCTATTGTAGATGTAAAATTTGATTTCGATATTGATAGATTGTTTCCATGATTTAGATTATTTCATTTACCATTTTCTTCATTTATTTCCTTGTATAAATCATGAGAATTGAATCAAAATAATTATATTTGTTTTATAAATGAACAAAATGAATTATCGTAAAATCCATTTTTATCTCAATTAAATATTTTGTGAAACTTATATTCAAGTTTTTAGCTAAACTATGTTGAATTCGGTCATCCCTTCATTATTAAAAAATTGAAATCATAAATTTCTCTTCAAATTTTCAACAAAAAACTTTTGTTTTCTGTGTATACATTCCCTATTATTTGCACTTTTCATGTCATAATATTGATTATAACTGTGTTGAATTAGATATGATTCATTTCATTCGGAAAAAGGTTTTGATTCAATATTTAACGTTTATGTTGAATAAAAAATTTGATTGATAGAAACAATGGAAGATGATTCATACCTTTAGTACACTTTATATGCATGAAAGAATCTTGCTTTAGAATAATTTCTATCACTTTTTTATTCCAATGTCTTTTCTAATAAAAAAATTTCTTTCATCTAGTCGTTTGTTGAAATGCTACTCTAGACCTCATTTGTAAGACTGCCTGTTATGGTAAATGGTTTTCCTTCACGACCTTTTTTGTTATCTATAGTTCTGGTTGTCTGTTTGTAGACGGTGTTCTTTGCGACGAGGACTTTATTGCAAACCATCAGGTTTGCATGTCCAAATCTCCTCGTTATTCATTCTATTACTCGCCTAGTTTGCGGAGTTTGATTTCTCTAGCAAGTGCTCCCATCCACGTCTTTGAGGACCACCAAAAACATTTTTTTGAACAATGTAAGTTTCTTAAGGATGAAATAGCTCAAGTAGCCATAAAATGTGATGCATGGCTCTTATCCGCCCGTTGTTTGGACCAAAAGTAACCATCCGTTTGTAGTTCAAAAGAAAACCAAACATTAGCCCTAGGTAGTTTCACTTTTCAATGACTACCGGTACTTGCATTATATGTGTAGCAACGTGGGCACTTTGCTGCTTTCTTCACTCAAACACACCTTCTACATTTGGTTTCTAGATTCCGTGCAATCATGCACCACATGTCTGTGAATGCAACTTGAAATGAATAGACTTTTTTACAAAATAGCTTGTTTGGTAGTCTTCAAGAACTCCAAGCATTGGGGATCGTAGCTGTGTTTGTGATCCATTCAATTTATGTCACTTTTGTGGTGCTTCTCCTACCATTTACTGGCATTTGTTAGATGAAAGTACATGCCAATGAAACAAACACGTCCTGCATGTACACATTTCATGATATATGACGAACCTGTATGTGCACAAATCACATAGTCGCAATCTGATCCATTCTAGCTCGTACTTGTGACCAGGACAGGGATTGTCTGCAAGCCACTTATCGCACGAACACTAAAAAGGTTATGGCAAAAAGATTTTAGTTTCTACATAAATGAACCTATGTCCATGCTTAATCCACACAAACGCAAAAATACAAGGTGTTTTTTTAGGAAGTTGTGCTCTCCTTTAGTTAAAAAAAATCAAACTTTGAACTTTGAAGCTCATCAATCGATACCTCTTCTAGGCTCGTTGGCAGGCATGCGAACCTGTTACTTTGAAAACTGTGTCACCAACAGTGCTAGTCGATGAGAGGGGGGTGTCCGACTTGTGTTTACACGGTGCACAAGGGTATTTTCTTTGTAATTCTGAGCAATGGCTATCAATTTTTGTAGCAAGTGTCAACCACAGGACGTATGAAAAAATTAAAACAAGCAACCAGGGCACATGATCATTTCCACAAGAACACAAAATCAGGTAGCATAATTACACAAAAATCAGAATTAATCAAATAAAGGTTATTTTCTTAACCTTTTAAGTGCTAATACGGTATGATGAATGATGCATGGGTCCATGAAGTGCTGTGGCCAAATAGGTAACCACGTTGCACATGACACGTAGTGGCCTTGACTTCATCACATGGTTGCGCGTGTACGCAAGCGATTGTGGACAGTTGGCAAGGACAACCCTCCCCCCTTCAGTTGACAATTGGTTTCGTAGCCTCTGGTGTACACTGGCGACCATGTAGGGGCATCCGGTGTTTGTGGTGGAGCATCAACATTGCCTTTACCCTTGTAATCAAGCAAGTTGATTCGACGTGCAAGGTAGGAGAGATACGTATTGTGGGACAAGAATGCTTAGATATCAATTCTTGGCGCTATGGCACACCAAATGAGGCTAGTGCCAGGAGGGTGGAGGCTTTTGCCGCCGCCCATCACGTGTGTAGTCAGTAGCCTAGGACACCCACCTAACAGCCCGTCTCATGTACCGAGGCACTACATCCAGGGACTGCCATGTTCTCACTTCGCCCAGGCCCAAATACACAACGTCAGGCCATCTCCGGAGGTGAGGGTGGCTTGGCCGCGGTGTCTCAGTAACGCCTGCCATGAGTGTTACCTCCACACAGG
Source organism: Penium margaritaceum (assembly GCA_023375785.1). NCBI lineage: Eukaryota > Viridiplantae > Streptophyta > Zygnematophyceae > Desmidiales > Peniaceae > Penium > Penium margaritaceum. Next base: position 10,184 of record SZWC01004247.1, read on the forward strand.
CCACTAGCGCCACCTCCGTGTTAGCACCTTTTCACCTAAGGCAGTGTAACCTTGGTCTCCTGTCAATACCCACGTCTGTTGGGTGGCGACTCATTGGCAAGATCGTGGCACCATTGGCTGCACCACTCGCTACACCATCACCTACACCGCCGCTTGTATCACCCATTGCACCACTTGTTGCACTTCCTACTGTACCACTCACCACAACACCTCCTACACCACCAATTACACCACCCGCTACACCAGCTTCTATATCACCATCAGCACCACTTGTTGCATCGTTTGGTGCACCACACAATGTTCTTCCCACTATACCACCCGCTTAGTACCATACTGGTCCCAGCAATGACACATATGCCCTATCTTACGTACCTACAAAAACAGATACAGCTATAGGCTAAACACACTAACTGCAACCAAAATCCTACGTGCTCTCCTGCTTCCCGTCCATGTACGTAGCATTGGAAGGTGGATTAGTTACCGGGCAACCCATTTGTTCATAGGAACCGAACATTTGGGGACGTAGCTCCAACACCATAGCCAGCTGTCCCTCGGGGTCCCGTTCATAGTTTTCTTACCGGCTCTCGTCCAGCCCCCACTCACGGGTCAAGCTATGAACTTTGACTTAGGTGCCAAAAAATAACTCTCCTTCTAGAAGAACCATGATCAAGAGTATGAAGAATGGGAAAGGCGCTGAGATGAAGATGTGGTTGATAATGTACGGCTGATTTGTATGGAGATCTAATCCTCGGAGCAAACCGAGGCCCCGTTTTATACAAATTTGTCATGGGGCACGCACCGGGTCCATTTTCCTAGGGCTTCCTCAGATAATTTGGGTCCATCATACATTAATTTGTTTTATTTCTACACAGTCTCCACGTGGACCTCTATGTTTATAGTTTTGAAGACGTCATCCTTTCCACAACTATGTTGGGTGGGTAGGGATTTCTTTGCATTTATCACCACTTGTTCTCTGTTTGTATCTATTTTTGTAGGTTCGTAAGATAGCACCCCCGATGGCACACAAAAAAGGAAGGTTGATGGTGAATAGCTTCTAGAGGGTCAGAAATTTTGGAACATGGCTACCTGCAAGGTAGCGATTCAGGCGAACACATTTGCCCATCATTTTGGACTTTCGTGGGTCCGGAGTGAGCCTGGATGCATCAATTTATGTTGTGAGTAAGCATTAACATGGGGCTGTACGTGGAATGATCATGCTATTATAAGTTCCAAGCTAGGGGCTGTGAAACTCTCCCAAGTTGTTGAAGGCCACTGCTACATGCTGACGATTGGGGGTGGAAGTCTGGCTCAGACAACCACATGGATCGCCCACAAAATGTCCACACAAATTACTCGGGATCCCACAACTCCATTTTTTGTGCTACGAGTGATCATGAAGTCAGCGGCTGGGTGCATGTGGCCAAATGCATGATTTATCGAGCCTGATCTGTAGCACAGGCACAACTCATGGGTACCAAGGCCAAGTCATGGCGGTACTTCCTATCGTTGTGCGAAGAAGTGAGATGATCTCTCAAGAGTTGTGGTCTACAGAGTCTTGTTATGTTGCATGTACGATCAGAAATCTGACTCATACTTGTCCGTGTTTTAGCTAAATCGTGTGGACCTCGCCACTCATGCCATGGCTGAGATGGACAAAAACAACAAGTTCAAGTGGGATTTTGTGGCCCCGGGAGCCACGCGTCTTGGCTGGGACTACTCACGATGTATCATGACCATGGGATCAATATGAATTACTTCTTTGAAGGACGTGATCACCAAAATGGGATCCAATATCTATTTTATGCTTGTCAACTTCTTGCTTCATTTCTGCCTCTGTCTTTGCATGTGTCTAGCAAGTCTCATCCGAAATTTTTGGGAAGTCTCGCCATTGCATGTCGAGTGCTGGTATGTTGCTTGGACTTTACAACCTTCCTGAGTCTAACCTTCCTGTCGTGGTATACCTCGACGGCATTCTGGTGTACAGCCGCATCATAGAGCAGCATGATGGACACCTTAGAAAAGTCCTCAAAGTATTACAAAGAGAGAAATTTTTTCACGAAATGTGACTTTAGTCATCTTTCAATCGAGTTTTTGGATCACGTCATTAACGGTGGACTGATCACCATGGATCCAAAAAAGTGGCAGCAGTCGCTGATTCGCCAACACCGACCAACGTTCAAGAAAATCAAGTTTTCCTCGGGTTCTGCAATTACTACCAACGATTTGTACAGGATTACGCCCGGGTGTCAGTGCCTCTTTCTGACCTCACTCAAAAAGAAAACGAGTGGCAGTGGGGAGACAGCGAACAAGAAGCATTCACCGCTTTGCAGAACGCTCTGACCTCGGTGCCAGCCCTACGATTAGCCGATCCAACGGTCGACTAAATTCATGGCCATGGATGCATTGGACTGAGCCATTGGCGCAGTTCTGAGGTAGAGTTAATCGAAGGACTTTCATACACTCAATGAAGTGTGTATGAAGGGAAATGGTCTATAAGGAAGGTTCTAGGAAGTTGAACACCAGTTAATAATGTTCCGGCGCATGGGCTAGAGGTGGCTGGGTGGACTACGTGTTGAGTAAGGGTGGGGGGCTTAGGGACAAAGCGTATGTGGGGAGTGCATAAGGAAGTGTAGGAATTTGTGAGTGTAGTACGGGTGGAATGGCTCACTAGTGTATGACATACCTTGGGTTTGGCTGGTATTATGTGGGGGTGGGGAGGGGGGTAGGGACAAAGTGTATGTGGAGAGTGCATGGAGAAGTGAAAGAATTTGTGAGTATAATGCGGGTGGAATGGTGCACAAGTGTACGACATACTGTGGGTTTGGCTAGTATCATGTGGGGGTGGGGGGGGGGGCCAGGGACAAAGTGTATGTGGGGAGTGCATAAGGCAGTGTAGGACTTTGTGAGTGTAGTGCGGGTGGAATGGTACACAAGTGTACAACATTCTTTGGGTTAGGCTAGTACTACCTGGGGGTGGGGGGGGGGGCTTAGGGACAAAGTGCATTTGGGGAGTGCATGAGGACGTGTAGGAACTTGTGAGTGTAGTGCGGGTGGAATGGTACACAAGTGTACAACATTCTTTGGGTTAGGCTAGTACTACCTGGGGGTGGGGGGGGGGGGGGCTTAGGGACTAAGTGCATGTGGGGAGTGCATGGGGATGTAGGAATGTGTGAGTGTAGTGCGGGTAGAATGGTGTACTAGTGTACGGCAAACCTTGGGTTTGGCTGGTATTATGTGGGGGTGGGGAGGGGGGTAGGGACAAAGTGTATGTGGAGAGTGCATGGAGAAGTGAAAGAATTTGTGAGTATAATGCGGGTGGAATGGTGCACAAGTGTACGACATACTTTGGGTTTGGCTAGTATCATGTGGGGTGGGGGGGGGAGGGGGGCCCAGGGACAAAGTGTATGTGGGGAGTGCATGGGGAAGTGTAGGAATTTTTTAGTGTAGCATGGATGGAATTATGCACTAGTGTACGACAACTAGAGCCGTGGATATTACTGATGCACTCCCCTCATACACTCTTCACCAAACCCCCCGCCCCTCAGGGGGAGGAGGGCAGGGAGAAGGGAGGAAATTGTAGGTGGGGAGGGCATGTCGAGGTGCGTGGCTAGATGAGTAAGGTGTAGTCAATACCGTGCACTAGTGTACATGATGTTCAGTTATATAGATGGTGGTGGGCTCATTCACCATCCATACACTAGAGTACATTTTTAGACTCATTCCATACATAGTTTTGTGCACTGTCATATGCACTCCCCTCGTACACTTTTCACCCACCCCCCATCCCCTGGAAGGGGGGAGGGAGGGTGGGCAGTGTATGTGGGGAGTGCAAGTGGAGATGCATGACTGGATGAGTGCGATGTACTCAATATTGTGCACTAGTGTACACGATGTTGAGTGATGCAACTGGTGGTAGGCTCATTCACCATCCATACACTAGTGTACATTTTTAATCCCATTCCATACATAGTTTTGTGTAGTCTCGCATGCACTCCCCTCATGCACTTTTCACCCAACCCCCCCTCCCCCCCTCCCCCCGCAGGGAGGGGGGGNTCAATATTGTGCACTAGTGTACACGATGTTCAGTGATGTAACTGGTGGTAGGCTCATTCACCATCCATATACTAGTGTACGTTTTTACTCCCATTCCATACATAGTTTTGTACACTCTCACATGCACTCCCCTCATGCACTTTTCACCCAACCCCCCCTCCCCCGGGGGAAAGGGGGAGGGGAGGGAGGATGGGAATTATATGTGGGGAGTGCATGTGGAGGTGCGTGGCTAGATGAGTGGGATGTAGTCAATACCGTGCACTAGTGTACATGATGTTCAGTGATGTAGATGGTGGTGGGCTCATTCACCATCCATACACTAGTGTACATTTTTAGTCTCATACCATACATAGTTTTGTACCCTCTCACATGCACTCCCCTCATGCACTTTTCACCCAACCCCCCCTCCCCCGGGGGAAAGGGGGAGGGGAGGGAGGATGGGAATTATATGTGGGGAGTGCATGAGCAAGTGTAGGAATCAGTGAGTGTAGTGCGGGTGGAATGGTACACAAGTGTACAACATTCTTTGGGTTAGGCTAGTACTACCTGGGGGTGGGGGGGGGGGCTTAGGGACAAAGTGTATGTGGGGAGTGCATATGGAGGTACGTGAATAGATGAGTGGGATGTAGTCAACACCATGCATTAGTGTACATTATGTCCAGTGATGTAGTTGGTGGTGGGTAGGCGGGAAAAGGGGGTGGGTGTGTGGTGGAAAGTGTATGAAGAGAGTGTTTATGCGGAGGAGTAGGGCCTGATGAGAGGATTGTATAGAGAAATGGGTGCTAGTGTACTTTATTTTGAGTGACTACAAGGGGGTGAAAGAACATAGAAAGTTCTAATGTGTGGGAGAGAGTGATGGTACACCATTTGGTGAGTGTACATTTTTCTCTTCTATGGAAAAAGCATTCAAACATGAAGACGGAAGTAGATGGTTGATTGATTAGAAAACGCGTATAAAAGATGTGAGTTTTTGTATCTAGGAAGTATCTAGGAAGGTACTAGTGTGAAATGGTTTTGTTGTGGAAAGTTACTTGGAAGTTTCACGTGTATGGTACTATGTAGTATGCACTATTTTAAGGGTGCATGGATTTGGGGTGATTGGACCTGAATGGCAGGTCTCCAGTAAGACCACGGCAAGAGCGAGTAACCGGTTGCCTACATGTCCCGAAAACTTCTGGGACCAGAACTCAACCACGTCGTATACAAGAAAGAGATGCTGGCGGTGGTGCACGAGTTCAAGACATGGCAATGCTACCTGGAGTGTTGTCAATGCATCGTGCGTACTATCCACCGTGCGTTAAAATATTTGAAGACGTATCCAAAACTCATTCGACGTCAAATCCGATGGATGGAGTTCCTTGAATCTGGGTTTGACTACGATATCGAGTACCGGCCAGGCAAAATCAACCTGATGGACGCACTCAGCCGCCGGCCAGATTTAATGGCTGACGTGGCAACACTATACCTACAACAAGACCCGTACCTCGAGCGGTTGTTTGCATGAGGCTACAACCAGCACGGGGGATATGATAAAGCAAAATTCTGGTTCGACGCACCCTATTGGCGACGGCGCTTCACTTGCCAAGTGGTCGTCCCCCCGAACAACAAACTTTGCAGTATGCTGCTTGAAGAGTGCCACGACACATCACCAGGTGGACACTTTGGAGAGGAAAAGATGCAGAAGAAGCTGGCAAAAACTATTGGTGGGACAAGATGCAATCCGACATGGCCAACGTCTAGAAAACCTACGACACTTGTCAATGACAAAATTCTCGTCGCATGGGGCCACCCGGACTTCTGCAATTGCTCCCTATTCCGACGGAACTGTGGGCTAATATCTCCATGGACTTCGTCACAGGATTACCGGTCACACCCGCGGGATATGACGCAATCCTTGTGGTCGTGGACAGGTTTTCCAAATTTTCCCAATTCATTCTGACAACAACCACCATCACCGCCGAGGAAACATCACGGCTGTTTCTAAACGACATCGTGCAGCTACACGGCGTACTGAGAACTATCACAAGTGACAGAGACGATTGATTCACCAGCCGTTTTTGGCGTGAACTGATGACTCGCTACGGCAGCAGAATTCAAATTGCGATAGAGTTTCATCCTCAAACTGATGGACAAACCAAGCGAACCAATGAGACGCTCGAACAACTACTCTGAAAACTGTGTGAACCTCACGGAATGGATTGGGCACAAAAAATCCTGACCGCCAAAATCGCATACAATTCGGCAGTTTCCACCGCAACCAGTAAAACTCCGTTTGAAGTGGTGTATGGCAAACTTCCCGCCACACCAGCTGGACTACAAAGTCACAGCAACATTCCCGCGGTCGACGTTCAACGCCAAGACTTCACCACCATCTGGGAGGAAACACGACAAACCCTTGTGAAGACATAAGCAGTGATGAAGCGAACAGCTGACCAACATCGCAGTGACGATGTGTTCGTTGGCGACAAAGTCCTTCTCACTTTAATGAACATCAAACTCCGCGGAACCGACTATTTGAAGCTCAAACCCCAATGGTTGGGAACATCTGAGATCGAACAAATGCAAACCCTTGTGGTTGCACGAATTAAACTCCCCAACACTATGCAAGTTCATCCGGTATTCCATGTCAGCAGACTCAAGCACTACCGAGACCCCAGGGAGAACTTCACTGGCAGGAATGTCCCTCTCCCGTCTCCCATTGAAGTGGATGAAGACACGGAGTGCGTCATCAAGGTCATCCTGTGCCATTGACGACGAATCAAGATGACAGAATATCTCGTCAAGCGGCACGGATATGACACCCCGCATAATAGCTGGGAACCCTATGAAAACCTCCAAGAGGTCAGTCATCTCATCGACTGTTATTTCCACCGTCTCCGAGCCACATCTGTACGGGCGCCGGGACGTCGCGGCTAAAAGGAGGGGGAGTGTTACGTACCAGAAATACACGAGTCCCTAAACTTTCCGAGAGGGAATTTCTGTTACTACACAAACATCCCATCACGTCGCGAGACCATGATATTCACTCCGACGGTCAAGGACAACTGTCCTGCCCTCAGTGAACCTTCCCGAACCTTCCGAAAACTTTGACCACTCTCGTGAAAGCTACGAAAGAAGTATCACGACCTTTCGGTCAACTTCTCGACGCACCGAGACGAATCTGGATTTATAAAGATGCATCTCGCATCTCCACCGTTGATTCTCGAAGACCCCCGACTTCTCGACAAACCTTCTCGAATCGAACCACCCACGACGCAACTCCGCACGCATCGCTCGACAATCGACCCAACGACCCCAACTATGCCTCATTTGTAACTCGACACATGTACACACACACACACACACACACACACACACACACACACACACACACACACACACACACACACACATATATATATATATATATATATATATATATATGTTCGATCATTTCGACACTTGTCATCGAAGTACACCTACCGCTAATTATAAATTGCTCAAGTATCCCAAATTCTAAATCATGTTCTGCCTCACAACTTCTACCTGTTCACCATCTACGCTCCATTCGGCATAACATCCCTCTCCCCCCCCCCTCTTCCATGGAGCTGACGGCGCTAAAGGTGGAGAGGGATGGGACTCACTCTTCCCCTCTCTCCCATGGCATCAACTGCACTGGAGGCAGAGGAGAGGGATGGGACCCCCCCTCTTCTTCTCTCCTATAGTGCCGATGCCACTGGAGGTGGAGGAGAGGACAGGAATCCTCTCCCCCTTCTCCGATGCTTTTGACAGCGTCAAAGGTAGAGAGGAACAGAAATCCCTCTCCCTCTCCGTCTCCCCCTCTCACATGGCACCAACAGTGCAAATGTTGAGGAGATAGATAGGAATATCACCCTCTCTCTCCCACGGCACCGACAACACCAGAGGCTGAGCACAAGGATAGTACTACCCCCCCCCCCCCCCCCCCC
>SZWC01004247.1:59445-82326 GCA_023375785.1 Penium margaritaceum
GGGGCTGGAGGCGACGGCTACAAGGGGATGGAGCCGAGGGCGACAAGAGGAGCGGAGGGCCTGGACTGCAGGTAGGAACCCTCGGCAGTGGCCACCGCAAGCCACCCAGCCTCGACCCTAGGTGGGGTGCGGTGGCCTCAGCAAGCGGAAACGCCGAGAAGGCGGGTGACGTGGTCAAGCTGTTTGAACAACCCGCGTTCAGAACAGATAACACCTGCATTTTTCGCTCCATCGCCACAGTTTTTGGCCACCGACACCAACCGAAATTTCGACTTCAGAGCCGTTGGGCGCGTCCCGCGAAAACGACCACACCACCTCGCGCCCACCGCAGTATGACCGCGGTGGCCGCAGATCCAAACAAGGACGACCGTAGGATAAAAATTTAGCGTTCCCGCCACTTTTTTTAACGACCACCTCAGGTGGTGGGACCGTGCTCATAAAAGGCTCCTTGCAACCATGAAAGGCTGAGACATACATGGAGGATCGCAATTCCATCTTCTTTCATGGGTGGAAGAAGAAACCGGGGACCAAAAAATCGCAAAACCATGAAATTATGCAGGCTATGATGCGCCTAGCATCGCCAACAACGCTGCTGATCGAAAGGTAGATTTCATTGTCTATGGAGAGGCTTGTTTGTGTAGTTCAGAGGGTTTCACGGTCAATGCATCATTGATGTTGCAATCTTTGAGTGCTAGAATGATCGTCATAAACTTGTATCAATGCACTAAAGACTGGCCTATAGATGAAAGATGCAACTTCGTAACCCTCGACACGGCCATGGGTACTGACAATGACCTCATGGTGTCCCCTGTAATCCTTGACATACACGAGTACCTAAAATAAACACGTGGGCATTTCTTTCATTATATTTGCAGCCCAGCTCGGGTCGACGTCAGGATTTCTATGCTAATCGACCAAGGGCATTTTTGTTACGCCAAGTAGAACGGGAATATCTCACAAGGATGAGGTGTATAATAGAAGATTACTTTGTCATTCGCACATACTTATTGTGCTCCTATGACAACTGTTTGAATTGCCAAGCGCATAAATACAATAATGAGTAATCGAATGAGGAATAAGTGGGGAATTCGGCTCTTTATTTTTACAATGCGTGCGATGTAGTATCATGAGTGGTCGCTTTGAGAAACTCTACTGAGAAGTTAGGAGGGGTTTGAGAATATCCAAGTGTTTCTAAAAGTCTAGTATCATTGAGAAGCAGGAGAAATAATATCAAAATATCGATGAAGTTCATGAAAGTTCTATTGACCAATGTAGAAAGTGGTCAAACTTGTGGGAACCTTCTTAGAAAGAACGTTGGAGGTCCAAGCAGGTGACCAAAATACCCTCAACCGATCAGCTTGAAATTCCTAAGGTCGACGCGCGGTATGCCACAAACGTAATGATAGGAATTCCCATAAGCAAATTTTAAGGAATCATGTGCATCTATGACGTAACACCCACCCCTTGTAGTTGCAACGTCCAAGCAAGTTAGTTGATGCATGCCGGTTACCCCTAGAATAGCCGATTGATGAGATAATCGACGTTGCAAAGGCTTCCTTACGGCTCCCATCTCTTTTGTGTAGCATTATGGCTGTGTTGCTCTCCCACAACGCTCATGCAGGAGGGATGTCCTTGATGATGTTCTTTGTGTCCTAGTCTGTTTGGACCAGAGGGAAAGGAAGGATACCTCTACCATGGAATTTATTGTTGGGATCTTGGTAGTTTTTCAACTCGCTGACCTGACTGCCGTCTTTATCACTCAGCAAAGGTGTTGTTTGGAGGGAAATGAAAATTGAGCTAGATTTATGCTCTAGCATGGTATAGTCGGTTCTAGACTTGGATGCTTCTACATGAAACTATGGTTTTCTCTATGACCCATAGAGAAAATTCTTGGCTAGAAATTTCTCTTGTATAGGCCATTTGATTACAAGCTTTGAATCCTCAAGGGCTTGGTCAAGCCCTCTATGTATACATGATGCTTGGAGAACTCAAATTTGGTGGTACTACCTCGTCCACATAACTGGAGTTAAGTGCAATGATGGAAAACTCAATAACTTTCTGTGACAAGGCAGGGGAGGGAACCTACAAACCTTACAATGTTGGTGCTCAACATTGTACATGTAGCAACTACATCATATATGTCATGCACGCCCTCATGCGTGACTGCGTACATCGTGTTCTAGTATTCCAATGTTGGTAGACACACTTCTGCATCAGAAGTTACAACGAATGACGAAGTAACTGGACCATTACTTATACAGCAAAGGGAATGAGAACTTTTGCATGTCCAAGCAATTTTGCCAAGGTTAAGAGACCTCAACAACTAAACAGGGGAGGAGCAAGAAGGGCCAAGGAAGCCAGCCAAAAGAGTAGTATAGAAGGGGAGATTTTTGTTACTCATTATAAGAACTCAACATTCTCACGTGTCACTGTGTCTGCAACCTCTATAACACTTACAAGACTGCCTTCTGACTCTGCTCTCTAAACCACATTCTTTTGGAGTTTCCTCCTCTTACCTAGTAAGCCTGTTGACTCTATCAGCTTGGCAAGGAGGTACCTTGACTTCATGAAGGCATCTCAACCTTCGAGAATCTGGACAAGTCAAGACTCTTGCTACAAGGTTGGGTGCCTTGCAAGATGTTATGCCTTGTCTAGGTTAGGACTATATTCCAATAATGTGTTGTACATAAGCTGTTGTGATACTTGTACTTTGTATCACTAAACTTGTACATTCATAATACAAGAAATTTCCCACTCTCAAAGAAAATATTAACTTTCGCATTTTTCCATTTCTACACATTGTAACCACTATTTCTTGGCACACCAAGGGTGTAGCACAACAGCTAGGCCTACTTGGCCTTTGTTGAGGTCGTGCAAAAAAAATAACATGGTACAAGAGCAAGGACCGTACCATTAGCTTGATCACATTAGCATAGATTGTTCTTGGAGGAGGAGACCTCCTCCATCTCTGTACAACGAAGTGGTCATTGTGAGGTTGACGCATCCACTACATAGGTAGACCTGCACATTGCACAAGAACAAAGGTTGCCATGAGCAACATGGACCAATAGGATCTAAGGACAGCTCCTTCACAGTTTGATGACAAAATCTGTTATGCATGGCTCGTACATGGATCACGAGCAAGGATGCCATGTTGCGCATGATGCAAAAAGTGAAGTGGAAAAGGCTCAATGATTTGTAGAGGAAGCACATCAAATGGCGCGATAGGAGGCCGCAATACGACAAGCTATGGAATTGGAAAGGGATGCATGGAGGTAGTAGACTCAAGCGGTCCACAAGGCGCAAATTGCATACAAACAGTGGCATTCGTCCTAGTTTCAACATGAACAGCACAAGTTATAGCGAGAGTAGCAAAAACAAGTGCAAGAGTAACTGTAGCACCAACAGCATCAGCTGATACAGTGGCAATGGTTTTCACATGCATCATTTGCACACCTCCCTCAAGCAAAAACATTAGATGTTATGCAACTTGTTATTCCTTCACAAATTCAACGTGGAGCATCTACAAATGGAGGAGTTTCCTAACAGTTTGTGGCTCAGCAACCTCAAGATAATCCATTGGTGCACCAATTACACCGAATCGTTAGGCTTAGCCACTACCCTTGCTACAAGCTTACATGGCACAATGTGTAGTAGTATCTACAATGGTACCACAAGCTCAGCCACACCCAGTCATACATATGCAATAGATCCCAATGCACAACCCTGTAGAGGCAGTGAAAGGCATCCCTTTACAACGCTTGGACAATATAGAACTCGTAACAACAACATGATTGCAGTTGTACAAAATGGACATGAACAAGTTCGATGGCAAGAAATTCTCACATTGGGAGCACGAGTTCAAGAAAATCGTCCACATCTATAGTTTATGGAAGTTTTACAACGGGTATTACTCACCTCCACCGCCAGAATCATCACAAGTTATGTAGGAGTTCAATTTCTTGACTCGTGTTGTATACCTGGTGTTGGAAAATCATGTGAGTCCTCATATCGAGTTATGGTTAATCACACCAAATTCACACACTTGATGATCAGTGTATCAAAAAGTGTATTTATGCACGCAAACATTTGTCACAAAACATCCACATGAGTGCATGTCAGAAAAGCCCAGATGAACATTCCTTCTATAAAGTTATAATTTTAATGGACTCTATGTGACACGTAGCAGTTTCTTTGAACAGTCCATGTTCACTAGTTTGTTCACTTCCCAATGCATTTGTTGATACACAGTTTCACGGGCAAGGCCATTGGTCATATATGCTCATATCCAAGCAGTAATCATGATGTACGAGGATGTGCCTCAACCTGCTCGATATGCTTAGTCTAACATAAGCATTTCAAGACTCCGCTTTCAAGGAGAGATATGGTGTAACATGAAGGTTCTAAGAAGCTACTAATTCACAATGTTAAATGGGTTCATATAGAGGTGGGTTTGTAGACTGTTGAAAGGGGGTGTGTAGGGTGAACGTGTATGTGAGGGGTGCATAAGGAGGTGTTTGAATCACCAAAGGATGTGTAATGGATTGCATGGATTGAACTGGAAATGGATGGGAGGTGATATGGGTTAATCATGTGAAAGTGCATATGGGAAGTGAATGTGAAGGTGTATGAATGTTTGAGTTTGGTGTGGGTGCGACCGTACACCAATGTTCAATGCCATATGGGGAAGGCCATGGTGAGATATGAGGGGGTCTTGGGGGTGAGCAGACCATATGTGGGAAGTGAACCAAGAGGTGCATAATTACATGTGATGGTTGTATGTAAAGTACTACACAATCCAATGTTTAGGTGAGAGGAGGGTGGAAGGTGGGAGATGGTGGTACGGGATGAAAGTGTATGTAGACAGTGCATTAGGAGGTGTGGGAACATTTGAGTTTGATGTGGGTGAAGGTTTACACTAGTGTATATATTGATAGAAGGTATGCGTTAGTGTTAATTTTAAAGATAAAAAGTGGTGAAAGTATTTTTGCATTATTTCAAATGGGTTCTCTACCAATATTGTGGGTTTAAATCATTATGATTCATTTACTTATGTATGTATGTTAATAGGTACGTTTGATGGAGAGAGGAAAAGTTCCAACGTGAAAGTGAAGGTGGAGTGTGCATAAGGAGGTATGAAAGCGATTGAGTGTGTTCAGAGTATAAATTCACACTAGTATACAATGTCGTGTTTGACATGTTGTACATAAGTAAGATGGGAGATGTGAGGTGAAAATGTATGTGTGGAGTGAATGTGGGGGTGGAAAATGTGTGTGTGTGTGTGTGTGTGTGTGTGTGTGTGTGTATGTGTGTGTGTGTGTGCGTGCGTGTATATGTGTGTGTGGTGTATGTGTGTGTGTGTGTGTGTGTGTGTGTGTGGGTGTGTGTGTGTGTGTGTGTGTGTGTGTGTGTATGTGTGTGTGTGTGAGTGTGTGTGTGTGTGTGTGTGTGTGTGTGTGTTGTGTTTGTGGATGTGTATACTTGTGTACACTTTTTGGAGATGTATGAGTAAATGAGTGTATTGTGTGTGATATTACACAAAAGTTGTTGAATTGGACTAGAAGTGGTTGGGTGTAGTGTTTGGAGTATTGACATGAGGTGAGATTTTAGGTGAAGAGTGTATGTGAAGGTATAGGAATGAGTGAGACTTATGTGATTTGACAAATTCACTAGTATACGATGTTGTCCGTGTAAGGATCAAGGTAGATCAGAGTGGTGTGATGTGAGGTGATAATACATGCAAAGAGTGAATATGGAGGCAAATGCAAGAGAAGTGTGGTGTCATTGAAGATGGGAACTAGTGCACGAATTTGTGAAGAAAGACCATTTTTTACTATTTAATCTTTAGAAAGCCCCATAAGGTTTGTCGGATCAGCTTACAAGACAGGTTTTTAGAGTTGTATCAGGACAATATTCCTTTCATCAGATTGAGGGAGATGGGGGAGGGCATGGCAAACCCAAAACCGGATCCCCCCCATCTCACCACCGGTCAAGTTCTTAGGGGTGATGCATGCGGACTCTCGCACTTCTTGTCAGCGGACTAATACAGAAGTGCGTCGGAGACATTTTGTGGAATTTTCTTTGGCCCAAGAGAACTAGTCCAAATCTGCAGCATGTCACCGCAAATATATCGTAAACCTCTTGATACACTTCTCACATACATTTCATCGCATTGGGAGGGGGGGTGGGGGGGATTAGGGGGTGAGGGGGTGAGGGGGAGCTGGGTGGTTGGAAGCCCGAAGTGTGTGCACGAAATGGGAAAAGTGTTTACATCAAACTGAATATCTTGATACCTACCGCGAAGCCAATTTCTCACCTTTTGGCTCATGAAGTTCTCAAAAGTAATCATTTGGAGACCAAACTGGCACACAATAGCCAGAAGTAGGTCTCGTTAAATCTTTGGATAGATGTTTATTCCCTAAAACTGTGAATTCTAATGGCAAGGTTTGAAACCACAAAAACAAATCCATCATAGGAAAACCGTTTTTGACCAGAAAACAATATTACAAAATCGTGTAAAAAATGTAGCGCTTTTGGTCTATATCCTAACAAGAGGTGGGGAAATTTCCCAGAATTCATAATCAATGTAAGAAGCCTGTGTAAGGAACTGTGCATGGAAACATTACATTCTTAATGTTTGAGAAGGTTCCCATTACTTCCCATTTCTCGCTCTTAGAATGTTAGGAAATTTCCTAGTAGTCTCTTATGTATGGTTATGTATCGTAATCACTAGTAGAGGAGTGTATGAATTTAGGGTGAGTGATTTTAAATGCCTATCTGAGCTATCTCACATGTGCCTCAGTAGCTACAAAAATATCGAGGCCTACGTCAAGAAGGCCAAGTCATTACATGACCAACTCGTAATTACTGATGCTCCCATTTTGGAACCGGTGTTTGTAGTATTCATCCTCAATGGCTTCACAGGCGAATGGGATGATATTCACTCAAGCTTAAACTGGAAGAAAGTTGACAGAGGCATACGTGTGCAAGGCACTTCTCACGCAAGAACACGATCGCGAGCTCACAGCAAAAAAAGGAATTCTTCTTGCCAACACATCTTGTTCAATTGTGAGCTCCACCCATGTGAACACAGCTCATCCGTCATGGAATAGCTAGTCGCGTATGAAAATGACTTCATTCCAAGATTCAGCCTGGTCTTTTCCAAACGCCAACTTCCTTTGACCAGCACTCAGGATAACATCATGCAATAGAATGCCACTAGTGCAAGAAGATCAGCCACAAGCAAGGAGGAAAGAGACTGAGGATGAGAACCAGGAAAAGAATGAGAAGGGCTACAACGGGATGAAGCAAGGAGGAAAGAGGAAGGACAAGAAGGAGCTTGGAGATAAGGATAAGATCACTCAACATGATGGTAAAAAGGAAAGTAGGATGGCATGAAGCAGTTTGACTACTCAGCATCCATGTTACAAATTCTGGATACCGAGAGCGACACCCTCGTTCGCTCACCACATGTGTTGTACCTTCACAACATGTGCATTTTACACATCACATTTGAGAGATCTTGCCTCCATGACCTTGAAGCCAGCACTAAGGGCTTTGTGATGGTCACCAACAACCAGCAGGTGCATGTATTGGAAAAAGTAAAAGTGATTGTGACAGAACATAATCGCGCTCAGGTGAATCTTGGAGATGTTTTCCATATCTCTGAGATATCCATCAAACTTCCATCACTAGAGCAGCTGATGAAGAGGGGAGCGCTTATTGTGTGCTATAATGAAGACATGACTCTTATCAGCCATGAAGGAAGACTTTTGCACACGGAAAAATTTCTTCTATACGGCATGATAACACTTGATTTAGCCCACCTGCTCAAGCGGCTCAAAACTATCCATTTGCAGAAGCAAGTCTTCACCAACCCAATGGTGCAGACATCTCAGTGTGGCATAAGAGACTCGGCCACATCAGCAATCAACTGAGTCCATGAAAAGGATGCAGCTAGTGGATGGAATCGACATTGAGGACTGCAAAAGCAAGGGCCAAGAAGATCCTTGTGAGGATTGTGTGAAAGAAAAACTATCACGACAAGTGTTTCCTCTCGCCGAAAAGTGCGAAATCTCCGACAAACTCAAAGTGGTCCACATGGATGTATGTCGACCACTACCAGCAGCCACGTCAAACTCAGCTCATTGCTACTTTCTCCTCTTTGTGGGTGATGCAACTAGATTCACTTGGTGCTGCACCTTGAAGACAAGGGACGTAACATCAATGAACTTCTTCAAGTGGCTTGCCATGGTAGAGAGGCAGAGCAACAGGAAGCTGCAAGTCCTACGCTATGCAAATGCCTTCAAACCTTCAAAACCTTCACAGGCAACACTTTCATGTCACGCTTCAAAGACTTGGGCATTTTACAAAACTTTTAAGTTCCTATACACAGCAACAGAATGGGTTCGCAGAGTGTGTTCACCGCACAATGCAAGAGACGCTCAAGTTGATGCTTCTTGGTGCACAAATAGACAACAACAAGTGGCCATATGCTCTTAGACAAGCCCTATGGGTGTGCAATTGCATACTACATGCTGCAGTGCCTGACATGAAACCATTTCAGGCATCACATGGGAACAAACAAGACATCAATGCACTGCGAACATTTGGCTGCATGGCATTGGTGCACGTGCCAAAAGAGCAACGAAGGAAGTATGCAGAAAAGACATCTCGAGGACTGCGTACATGTACATCATAAGCCTAGTCACTATCGAAAAAGCCATCAACAAAAATTAAGAGATCTAAAATGCATGCCTAACTGTGGGGTGGAGAGAGCATATCGAACCACACAAAGTGCAGCCTCAAGGTTTTGATCTCTTGGGAACTAAAAGAACTGTGATAGAAAGTTCACTAGAGAGGCTACATCAGCATGAGTAATCGTAGCTTAGTAAATCAGTAAGCCATAGACACATAGATAGCCTGTTTCGTTCACTGTCTCTCCCAGCTTGGAATTGTCCAATGACTTCAGCAGTGTCTTTCCTGCTGTCGTCTTTGGTGTAGGGGTCAAAGGAACATCAGAAAGTACGGGGAAAAAATGCTCCTCCAATCCTCAGACGTACAAGGCCTGATGCACATGTAGTGTCCACTGTGGGCGGTTATACTCAAGTTCCAAGTCCAAGAAAACTCAGGATGGAACAAGATCTTTCATTCCGTAAGCTGACTGAAAGATAGATTTGGGTCCTTGAAAAGCAGCTTGGCTTGGGGGTGCAACGTGCATCTCATCCACATACACAAGTGGAGAAGAGGGTGCACTAAGAAAAAATGCAGGATTGACAGTGCTTCTACAAAAAACCACTTCTCTTGAGCGTGGGCATAATCACCTGATTCTAGGATCATAGCCACTGCTTGAGGCCATACAACGCTTTGTGCAGTTGCCACACCTTCTTGGTGCCATCTGTGAAACCCGATGGTTGTATCATGTAGATCTCTGAATCAAGCCTGCCATGAGGGAAGGATTATTCACGTCCATTTGCTCGAGTTCCCAACTATGTTGAGCAACAAGACTGAGAAGAGCTCGTGCAGGGGTATAGAAACCTACACAGGCAAAGGTCTCATCGAAGTCACTTCCAGGAATCTGAAAGAATTCCTTGGCAATGAGGCATGCGTTGCAACACTCTATAGTGCTTTCTGAATTCAATTTCTTATGATAGAACCACTTGGCTGAGACAGCCTGTCTGCCACGAGGAAGGTTGACAAAATCATACACACTATGACTCGAACACCAACTTGAGTCTATCTTGCATGGCTGCTTCTCATAGAGGGGATTTACGATCATCGTAAACTGTTGCAGGCTCTGCACGCAGTGGTGCGAGACTAGCACCGGAAAAAAATAGGGCCACATACCCAGCGGCAAACATGTTCAGAGCATGATGAAATTTGTACTCCACAAGAGAGTAACCAGTGGCGGAGGTAGAGTTCATCACTGATTTAGAGGCATAAATTTCAACTGATGCAGTGAGCCCAAGGGTACAAAGCCCAAGCTGACCAGACAAAGCAGTCCAATCTAGAGCACTGAGGACATGCATGGAAGTGCCTTGAGAGGGGCAGTGGACATGTGACTCTGTTTGGGAAGTGCACGCAGGCGACCACCACGCACTTAGAGAGTTACTGGGTGAGAAGAGGAGGTAGAAACCAGGACTGGAGAAGGTAGAGTGGGGGGAGAAATTGAAGTAGAGGACTCAGGGAGTGCCAGAGCGGATGAGATCAGAGGAGAGGCTGGAGAGAGTGGTGCAGGTGTGGAACTTGTTGGAGAAGAGGATGCAGCAGGAAGGGAAGGAGAGGCTGCAGTCATAGGAGAGGAGGAAGAGGAGGCAGTAGATGGGGGAGAAGAACGAGGGCCTGAGGTAGTGACAGGGCTTGGGATAAAAGCGTCAATAGGCTCTCGAGCCAAGGATGAGCCAGAAACAGGCAGCAGAGAAGCAGATGTACACACAATTGGACCTCATCCAAGGTGAGAGATTGAGTAAGAGAGGCAGGAGGGGAAAGACAGGATACATTGCGTTCAAATGCATCCTCAAAGAAAATAGCATCCCGAGACTCAATGACACTGTACCGAGATGGATCCTAGAAGTGCGACATCTTGGAGAAGATTGAAAACCAAGAAAGATGCTCGCACAACCATGAGGAGCAATTTTTCCCTTATGAAGATCATCGGACAATCATACAACAATGTTTGACCCCTAGACATGCACAAGATGTAATCCAGCACAAAAACAGTCCATTATTCAAAGGGTGTGTTATGACAAGGGAGAGGACCGTGAGGGATTCAATTCCACATCCATGTCATGTAAGACATGGCTCCAACGTCAAAGAGAGGGGACTGGCCCGGCATGGAAAGGAGAGAGTAAACCCCGTCAGTGAGAGTGCAGTTCCAATGTTCAGATACACCGTTCTTTTGGGGTGTATACATTGCAGATGATTCCATGCTAACAACGTGGAACTCAAGGAAGCAAGAGTTGTAACCTGAAAATTAACCTTCACATTCACATAAAAAAACAAAAAGGTGATGACCACAGGCACGTTCAGCCTTGGGTAGCCAAGACACAAGGATGTCAGTGACATCACTCTTGTGATGAAGAGCAGAGACCCAACGGTAACAAGGAGAGTCATTGGTGAGGCACAGCACAAACGGACACAAAGCGACAAGAAATCCATGGGGAATAGGGCCCAAGACTTCAATATTCACGAGGTCAAGGGTGAGAGGAGAAGGATTCAGAGGTGGTAAAGGGGGAGAAGTGCATCTTTCCTTGTGCATAGTCAAGACAACATGTGAACAAGGTGCGGGGAACATGGCGGTGTCTATGCCAGTGGTAGGTGGTACGCAAAGCATGTAGGCAATGGCAACAGTATGGATGTGACACATGCTACTATGCAAGAGCTGAGTGTGCTCTTGGGACAAGGAGGGAACAACGTGGAAAAGAGCAGAGGACATAAAAGGTGAGGGAAGGGAGATAGGAACAGAAAAGAGATGGTCACAGTGAAGTGCACAAAGTACAACTCGGCATGAAGAACAATGGAGACAGTACCGAGACCAAAACTGGACAACAAGTCCATGCCCTAGTCATCAATGGTGGTAACGGACAGCAGGCTGACTTCCATGTCAGGCATATACAGAATTTCTGGCAAGAATAGATCACCACCTAGCTCAGTGAAAAAAACGACCCCGACACCTTGAAGATCCTAAGTTTGCCTCTGTTTGGTCTTTTCTCCTGTTCATGAGTGCTATACTTTTCCAATACTTGTCAAATCACAATCATTGCTATTATGAATTCCTCAAGTGTTCAATTTTTCCAAATTTTCTTTTGCTCCACGATCTCTACCTGTGAACCACTTAAGTTTTTTCCCGGTGTAACATAGGGTGCTAAATCCCTGATGTACACGAGTTCCTAAACTTTGTGCTTGGGAATTTTTGTCCTTACATTCATGGCCCCAGGACGCGTTGACCTCCGGATCTCTAAGCCGTTCGGCCGAGGGTATGTTGGCCAACTGCCTCGACCTCCAATGTTCAATTCCGGAAGGTTCTGACAGATTCAACCACTTTCCAAATGTGTCGACAGAATTTTTCTGAATTTTATCAATCTTTTGATACTCCTGGATCTAATTCTATATGGGACTAGACTTTTGTGAAGACGAGCATCAATGTTATAAAAAACATTGATGCCCTGGAAGCAGTAGCAACGGCAGGTTTTGTGATGAATGGTGCAAACCCAAAGACTCTGACGGCCAATCCTATGACAAACCTCTCGGGCTCGGTGATCCCCTCACCTCTGTCGTTTAAACTTCAGGGTGACACCTAGCATGATGAGAGGAGGCACTGGCAGACAAGCTTGTTCAAAAGACGACCTGAACATGCAGTTACCAGGAATGAAGAGCCTGAACAACTACCTTATACAAAAACTCAGCATGGCAATAGAAGAGCTACGGATTGCATGCGCGCAGAAAGCAATGGTCAAAAGAGACAATGAACTCTCACAAGAATCCCAAATCCTGCTGGTACTAACGGAGCCGTTCAATCCTTACAACTCCAATGGAATGATTTCTTGAATATGGCTGACAAGTTTGGAAGTTTACTTTATCGCAGCTAGAGTAAAGAGCTGCCAGAAGAAGATTGACCTGGTGGCTTCACTTTTGCATGGTACACAATTGAGTTAGTGGTCCAATCTAGAGGGCATCCAATGGCAGCAGGAGACCGGCAGAGCCGGATAAATGGCTTGTGTGACCACTCTCAAATCTTTGACCGCAGGAGTTCTACCTCTTGAGCGGATCGACCCAACATGGAAAGACTCACAGACCCCACCAGAGAGCTGTGATAACTTTGTGCACACCGTCCTTGCATCTTTTTTAATAATGAACGCGAAGTCCAACGCATGGTAGAAGCTCCGATGACTACATCAGCAATCCAGCATTTTGCAATACACATTGTGTTTCCATAAAACTATCGCCGGTAGTGACATTGCCCTTCACAAAATATGTTTCCACTACAGCAACGGCGTCAAGCGCGAGTTTTGAGGAGCCATTAAAATGTTTGGAATCCAGGTTGAAATTTTACAAATGATCACAGCAGCCTGTTGCATTGATAGCTGTGAATACAAAACTCAGATGTAGACATCCAAAGTTTGGCGATCCCAAGGCCATGATCCTTGTTGTAACAGAGGGAAGTTGCAGTCGATGGATACCTCCTCTCCAATGAAGATCAACGCCGATGGTTGTGTTGGAATTGCAACACAACCATCGATCACCATAACCAATGGTTGTGTTGAAATTACAAGTCATCGGCCACGTTCTGCACACCTGTCAGATGCGGTAGCAACAAGCCCCAAAAAAGAGAGAAGTCACCAAAAAATCTGAGTTAGGAAGCCGTAGAGGACAGGAGTAGATGGTGAAAAACATGTCCAGTCAGAAAATATTATGCAGACCGATCACCCATCTGAATGGCTCTCAATGCCACAGCAGAGGGTTTCCTGAGACTGCGCAGTTTGACAAGGGGTGCAAGGACGACCAACAAGTAATACTAGAATAAGTGCAAGTGAGGGGTTGCAAAATTTGTGTAACAGTATATGAACTACTGGATGGAAGAGCTTCACGTCTATGTATGAGCAACAAAAAGTTATGGAGCTGGGTCTACAAACCAAACCGGAGGACTTTAAAAAGAAACCTGTCATTGAACGACTATAGATTCGTTGCGTTCCAGAACCAATCCAACTACAAATCTGGGAACTGCATGTCACATGAATTTATGTCTATGTCACCCTCCCTCTCACTGTACAACTCATTTGAACCTTCCTAAAATATCTCCACTTTGTCCACAGTGTCATGGTTCAGTGTGCATGTTTTCCTACCAAACTGGAAAAAAAGTACCCATTTGTAGGACATGGTGCAACCGAGTCATCATTTTAAAGAGTAAAATTTCCTTGTTGTATGGGAGACATTCAAGGTTGCCTCAAACACATATAGCGGTAGGAAAAGAGTTTGAATTCATGTAACTTCATCACTTCCACATGAAACATAGAGGATATAGGTTACAACTAGCACTCCACTCTTGCAGAAACACTGGTGAATTGTGCACCCGATGGATGACATTGCATGCCGCGCATGGGCATGCACCTCCACACTCTTCTGCATCATAAAACATTTCATTCTCACCATATTGGCCATGTGTTGTCCGACCATCTTCTGCATCCTGAACTCTCTGGTGTTGCAATGTATACCACCCCTTAACACAAGCACCAGACATTCTCCTTGCTTTGCATTTTCCGGTAGACAAATTCCCGGGAATGACTAGGTAGGTCTTTTGAACCTGCAACACAAGTAAAAACCAAAGGCATACGGATCAGAAGTACATGCTGTGCACAAAGGAAAATCACAAAAGCACAGAAACCAGCCTACTTGATTGCAATGCATGTGACAGATGGAAGTTGCTTCAGAGAGCACCCGTGTCAGAAGCATAGTCAAGTTCTGGTAACCCCATGTCTGGAACCAGCTCCTGGGCCAAGGCAAAATGACGTCTCCTTTTCTGCATCAAACCTTGCCCACCTTGTTTCCTCGTCTGCATCGTAATCCTCGTCAGATGTGTCGGATTCAGTCCTATCTCTGATTCTCCCAACCACATCTCTAGCTCTCACTTCCACTTGAGGTTCTGTGATGGCTTCCTCACAGCAGCTTTCCTCTTCGTACTCCTCTTCCTCCTCTTCATGTTCCATCCCCTCTCCTACAATAGCGTGTTCCTGAGTCCGCTCCTTGTCCATACCTTCAGCTTCTCCACCATCCTGTACAGATGAGGCTGTGGTAATTGAGTCATCAACAACTGGCTGTACAGGAGCAGCTGCTCCAACAACAGCTGCATTTTTGTCCATCATTGCAGCAAATGCAGCTCCAGCACTGCCAGTGATGATGGCGGCAGCAGCATCATCAGAGGTTGAGGCCGCTGACACTTGCTGAGCGTGTTGAGGCCGCTGACACATGCTGTATCTCTGCAGCACGACTGGCAGCTAGCTGGCTTGGAATTGGTACATGACGGCTGGTGCAACACATTTTTAGGCGTCCCTTTGTACCCGCCTTCCAAAAATGTGGTTAGCATGCGGGAATTCCCCATGCCTCTTCCTCTTTCGTTGGGGTCTCCCAACTACACGGTTGCCAGGTGTCTGCCATCCAGATCCGGGGTGTTTGCCTTATTGATCAGGTTCAGGGCGTGCGGGCTTCAAGGCCTTCACGTTCACGCCCAACATGGGGTTCCTGTAGCACCGCTTCCATGCTCTGACACTGTACGCCATGTCCATGCAACTGTCTGGGGTGATGTCATTATCAAGCAGTACTGTGCATGCGTGGACACAGGGGATGCCGAACTCTTTGTACCAACCAAAACTGCACATGCAGATGTGGCAGTCCACCTTCCGCAGCTCTCGCTGCTTCTAGTGACGGTTTCTGTGATGTTTCCCGTGTGGAAGGCCTCATAGTTACGTACTGATATGCAGTTGTGGTGCATGTCCTTGCATGGTGTATTCACCCACTTCTTCTCCTGCCCATTTTTCATGAACCATCATGGATCATCTTCCAGCGAGTGGTGAAAATAATGTGAAAAGAGGGTACAAGATTTTCGAAAATATGGAAGGGGAAGAGCTTGCGGGCCTCCACAATGCAAGCATTCAGCACCTCTACTGTATTGCTCATGATGCACCATCCACATCCTGGCTTTCCATGAAAACACGAGGTATGGTTAATGGGGTTCTTTTTGTACACTGTTAATTGGGTGTATAGTTCATGTGGGGTGTTATGAAGGTTCCATGAAGTGACCAGCAAGGGTAAGGGGTTGGAGGGGGGACATGTGCCAAGTGTATGAGAGGAGTGTATGGGAGGATGGTTGCAGGTTATACACTAGTGTATTGTGCAGACATTCAAGTTGGTTGATGGATGTGGGGGGGGTGGCATGTGCCAAGTGTATGAGAGGGGTGTATGGGAGGATGGTTGCAGGTTATACACCAGTGTATGGTGCAGACATTCAAGTGGGTTGATGGATATAGGAAGGGGGGGGGACATGTGTCAAGTGTATGAGAGGAGTGTATGGGAGGATAGTTGCAGGTTATACACTAGTGTACGGTGCAGTCAGTCAAGTTAGTTCATGGGTGGGGGGGGGTGAGGGGGGGGGGGACATGTGCCAAGTGTATGAGACTAGTTTATGGGAGGATGGTTGCAGTTTATACACTAGTGTATGGTGCAGACATGCAAGTGGGTTGGTGGATGTGGGAGGGGGGGGGGCATGTGCCAAGTGTATGAGAGGAGTGTATGGGAGGATGGTTGCAGGTTATACACCAGTGTATGGTGCAGACATTCAAGTGGGTTGATGGATATAGGAAGGGGGGGGGACATGTGTCAAGTGTATGAGAGGAGTGTATGGGAGGATAGTTGCAGGTTATACACTAGTGTACGGTGCAGTCAGTCAAGTTAGTTCATGGGTGGGGGGGGGTGAGGGGGGGGGGGACATGTGCCAAGTGTATGAGAGGAGTGTATGGGAGGATGGTTTTAGGTTATACACTAGTGTATTGTGTAGACATTCAAGTTGGTTGATGGATGTGGGGAGGGGGTGAGGGGGGGGGGTGACATGTGCCAAGTGTATGAGAGGAGTGTATGGGAGGATGGTTGTAGGTTATACAATAGTGTATTGTGCAGACATTCAAGTCACGGAATTTTACACTAGTGTACATTTAGCACCCATCTCCACATACACTCCCTCCATAAACTCACCACATACACCCCCCCTCCCACAATCACTTACACATCTGAATCACAACATTATACACTATTGTACATTTAGCACCCATCATCCCATACACTCCCCTTATACACTCACCATATAGACCCTCTCCCCTCCCAGGCTCCCCACACTCACTTGCACATGTGAATCACAACATTATACACTAGTGTACATTTAGCACCCATTTCCACATACACTCTCCCCATGCACTCACCACATACAACCCCCTCCCTCCCCCCACATTCACCTTTGCATCTGAATCACAACATTATACACTAGTGTACATTTAGCACCCATCATCCCATACACTCCCCTCATACACTCACCCTATAGAACCCCCCCCCTCCCCCCCCCCCCTCCCGCTCGCCACATTCACTTGCACATGTGAATCACTAGTTCACATTTAGCACACCTCTCACATACACTTCCTACATACACTAGTGTGTAATGTTGTGATTCACATGTACAAATGAATGAGGGGAGTGTGGAGGAGGGGGGGAGGGGGGTCTATATGGTGAGTGTATGAGGAGAGTGTATGGGGTGATGGGTGCTAAATGTACACTAGTGTATAATGTTGTGATTCAGATGTGAAGGTGAATGTGAGGGGAGGGAGGGGGGGTTGTATGTGGTGAGTGTATGGGGAGAGTGTATATGGAGATGGGTGCTAAATGTACACTAGTGTATAATGTTGTGATTCACATGTGCAAGTGAATGTGGGGGGTTCCCTGAGTGTGTACTCTTCCAGGAATGTGTTTCCTTGCGTTTTTATTTTTATTTTCAGGTGGGAGTATGTTGTTTCCAGGAAGGTGATTCCCTGTGTGTGTGCTCTTCTTGGAAATTTATGGAAAATTAAGTAGTTTCCAGGAAAGTACTTCGCTGTGTTTTTGTTTTTCCGGGAAGGTGCACGTCTGTGTCTGTGTCTTTCCATGGATGTGGTTTTTTGTGTATGTCTGTTTCCGTGATATTTCTGACTGGTATATGTGTGTTTCCAGAAAGTTTCCTCCTGGTGTACATGTGTTTCCAGGGATTTACCTTCTGGTGCAGGTGTGTTTCCAGGAAGTTGCCTTCTGGTGTACATGGGGTGTCCTTATTTCCTGGAAGTATCCATCATGTGCCGTGCACGTTGTACACTAGGAAATGAGTGTACATTCTGAGGGTGATTGGTCATAAATGGAAAACACAACCAGCCGTGTAATGGGATACTGCCTCTGGCACAACGACCAAACAGGGTATCTGGCCCTGTTTGTCTCCATGATCTCCATGCTCAGATTGCCCTACTTTTCATGCTCGTATGCATTTTCCAGCCACCAGAAACTTTTGGATGCCAACTTGCTGCACGTTACGCGGATGTTCTCTTTGATGTGGTAGGCACAGTACTTATACCATGCCCGGGGCAATAATTTTTGCATGGCCGCCAAGAGACCTGTACCCTGATAACTGATGATGGTGTTGCCAGCATTGTGCAAAGTCCAGAACATGTTCTCAAGCTCTTACAGGAACTAGCCCCAGTTGTCCTTGTCCTCCTGGTTGATGAATCCCGTACACTATTTGCACATTGTTGTTTTTGTTTGCATAAGAGAACTGCGTGATGATCAGAGATTACTTGTATCTGTTCTTCAGGAACGTCCTGTCAAGAGTGGCAATGCACCACACGTGAGGCCAGGCCTTCCTGCACGCTCCTGGCAAAACAAAGCAGCGGCGGAAATTCTCAGGAACGGCGATGGTGTTGGGGTCCACTCGCATCAGGTGCACGAGATGAGAATGGCCACGACTTGGAACACATGTGTCATTTTTAGTTGACAAGTCAGCCATGGAACATGAAAATCTACATAGGCTTACCTCGGTGCAGTAAGAAGGGAAAAGTGCCCCCAAAGTTGGCCTTCTCGCTTATGTCATCCTCATGTGCCTTGTCTCTGGCCTTCCATATCAACTGCTAGCCAAATTTCTCGTCCGTGACGGCTTCCACGATGGCGCGGAGGGCCTTGACTTCAGTTTTGGAGTCCCTTGCCATGGTTTCTTGGATGCAAAGAAGCACTCACTTTGTAGTTAGTGCAGGATTCCCCTTGGTCTGTCGGGGGGTGCACCACTTGAGTCCCTCCGTGTAGGAGAAAATGACATAGCTATGTGACTTGCTGCTCATGCGTGTGCAAAGTACCCAGTTGTAGCCCTTGATCTACCAGTTGCTGCAGTGCACCACGATATGCCCCGGCTCTGAGTGCTCCCACTTTAGTGGAAATCTCTGTTCCACCAGGTAGTCATAAAATGTGCAGTGGCACTCCTCCATGGTCTCAAACTCCATACCCCATGGAATTTGGGGCCCACTGGGCCAGTCATTGTCCTCTTTGGATGCCCCTGCATGTGCCTAAAAAAAAAAAAATGGCATGAATAAAGTCAACAGGTAGCTTTAGACAAATAACATGTCACATGTTGGCAGAATTACAAGGCTGAGCCGAATCTGTTTGCAACTGACAACCGTGGGACTTGGTCCACTTTTTTCTGGTGTTCAGTTGAAGGGTGTGAACCTAGCAGGCAGTGCAGGCCAGAGACTGACGAGGTACACTACAATACTGACCGGTGGGTGGGTGAAAGTGTTTAGATGCACGCGAATAGCCTTGCCCCCTCGCTACGTAACTGGTCCCAGTTCAGGGGCACCTGGATTCATGGATGCTAACATTGCATTTCTTGTGGTGCACAATTGTATTTTGACTGTGACTTTCATATTCGCGGATACAAAAACGATTTTTCGCGCAACACGTGGCATTTAAATGGGGGTTGGCAAAGTTGCCGTAGTTGTGAGCAAGTCTGGGAGGCAGACAGAGCAGTCATAGTTTCCGATACCATGTGTGTTATGCCAAGTGGAAGGTGGATGGCTCAAGGACAGAAGGTACGGAGCATGAGAGGACTCAAGGAATGACAGTCAGATAAATTGTAATCAGCGGTAAATGTACTTCGATGGAAAGTGTAAGAACTATTCAGCACATGTATACAATAGCAGGAACAAGAATGAGGCAAACTTGGGAATTTGTGTGCTCAAGTCGAGAGACACGTGCGAAGACACGTCATAAGTGGTTGCTTTAAGAAGGTGCACAGAGTAGGAGGGTGACTTCCATAAATTGACCGAATGATCTTAAAACCTCAATATTATTTGTAACAGTTCCGCCAACACTTCTGGATAGTATTCAAACATGTAAGAACCTTCTGGAATGGAAAACCCGAGCTCGGGCCAGTTGGCTGAGAATGCCCTTGGCCATTTGGCATAAAATTATTGAGGTCAGCACGCAATGGGCCATGAATGTAAGGACGGAAATTAACATGAGTGAATTTTAGGGACTCGTGTACATTGGGGACATAACACTCCACCTCCTTTCAGCCGCGACATCTGGTCGAATTGTGATGCATAAGTTGATGCCAGCTAAAATAGCCGTTGGTCTGATGATCAACGCCCAAGAGGTTGCCGTAGGGCTCTGAGCTGTTGTGAAAAGTGTTGTAGTCCTTCCAGTGTTTTTGAATGTATACTCCGTGCCCTTGTTTTATTTGTTTGGGGATGGCCGATGCACATCTTTACCGGGGAAGTGCTCACTGGGGTCCCAGTATAGTTTGAGTCTGCTGATGTGGAACACCAGGTGCATAGCCATGTTTTCCATTAGTCAGAGTTTAACAATGATAGGTGTCTGCATCTCATCAAGTAAGACCGGCCCCAGACAGTAAGGTTTGAGCTTCACGTAGTCCTTTCCTCAAAAGCAGGTGTTACCCAAGCTAGGATGCATGCACCGACATGGAATTTGATGCTTGTTAGCTGCTTGCTTCATCGTTGCTTGTGTATTCATGATTGTTTGATGAGTCTCATCCCAGATTCTATGGAAATATTTCCATTGGATGTCGACTTCTGGTATGTTGATTGAGTTGAGAAACTTTGCCAAAAACCACTTGAAAGGACAAATTTTCAGTTGCGGTGGATGTTGTGAAGTTGTGCGTGAGCTCGGCAGTCAGTAGCTTGACTGCCCAGTCAGTGTTTTGTGGCTCATACAGAGTTTTTAAAGCAGTTTTTTAAATGTCTTTTGGTGCGCTCAGTTTGGCCACCAATCTGGGGATGGAAGGCCGTTGATTGCTGGATCTTACTGCCATAGCAAGTCATTGGCTCCTGCCAAATCTGATGGCAAATTTATTATCCCAGATGCTGGTAATGGAAGAGAGAACGCCATATAGTTGGACACCGTCATTTAGGAAGATTCGCACGGTTCTCTCAGTGGTGACCGTGGTTGTTGTTGGGATGAAGTGCGACATCTTTGAGAACCAGTCGACCACCACAAGCATTTCATCAAACACTTCCAATGTGACGGGAAAACCCGTCACAAAGTCCATGGGGATATCCAAACCATGGTACCTTGGGTACAAGTACAGGTTGAAGTTAACCTGGAAGTTTTGTTCCTCTCAACTTATGGCGTTGGTATACATTGCATGTTTTTCTTTATTTTTCCATGATGGTTTGCATCTCAACAAAGTACTCTGTGATTTTCTTGAGCATTTTATCCTTGCAAAAGTATCTATGAAATGCCTCCAGTGGCATGCAATGTGATTTATTACTTGATTGTACGACAACCTGGAGTGCAAATCGCCATCACCAGTAAGGGTCGTCAAATCAAAAATCGGTTTTGCATAACCGCTTAACTCCTCGTATCCTTTTGCAAACAGCCTCCAGGTTACGGGTCTTTTTCTGTGACAAAATGCTGATCTTCACTATTAGATCTGGTCACCAACTTAGAGCATCAGTCAGATTAGTACTTACAGGCTGGTTCTCAATGTAGTAGTTGAAATTGAGCCGAAGAAACTCCATCCATCGAGTTTGTCAATGATTCAGTTTTTGCGGAGTCTTGAAATGTTTTACTGTATTCTGGTCGATGCGAATGACTCCTCTTCAATATTCCAGATTGCACTGCCGCTTCTTGAATGCGTGCACAATGCTAAGAATCTCTTTTTCATGCACTACATATTCCAGTTCCATTCCATGTAGTTTTCTTGACATATGTGACCGATTCTCGACCACCTTTGTCTTGGAGGAGAACGGATTTTACTGCTCAATTAGATGGGTCGATGGCCATGATGTAGTTCACTGTTGGATCCGCCAATCCCAAAAACGGCATTGTGGTCAGAGAGTGTTTCTCAAAGAGTTGAACTCTTCTTCTTTGCCATCTCACCAACTCCACTTTATAGTTTTAAGAGTGAAATAAGAGAGAGGCTTTCAAACTCCAGAATAGTTTTTACAAGTTGATGGAAGTATTTGCAGAACCCCAACAGTACCTGGAAACCCGCTTGTTGGTGGTGTCCGCCAATCAGCGACCACCTCCACTTTCTTTGGGTCCACAGTGATCCTCTATCACCAATGATGTGCCCCCAAAAAACTGGATCAAACAGTGACCAAAGTTGCACTTGGAGGGCTCTTCATAGAATGTATCTCATTGGAAAAACCCAGTAACTCTTTCGGGATGTCCACCATGCTCCTCCAGCATGCGGCTGTACACCAGGATGTCAGCAAGATATATGAGAACAAAGTTGTCGAGGTTCAGCCAAACCTGTTGTTCATGGCCGCCATAAATGTTGCTGGAAACTTTGTGATTCCAAATTACATAATCATGAACCTGAAGTGCCCGTATCGGGTGCAGAAGACCATCTTCTTGATGTTCTTATGACATACGTGGACACTAGTCCACGTAGTGATAGCCGCTCCGTAGGTAATTTTTGGTGAAAGTTATCACTCTTCGGAGCTGGCCAAACTTTTATCTGCTTGTGGAGGGGGGTAGCGGTTTCGTACAATACTTTGGTTGAATGCTTTGTGGTCCATTAACATCCACACCTCACCGATTTTATTTTTGACACCATGTACAGGTGCGACATATAGTGACGTGGATGGCTTGGTGATTCCCTAACTGAGCATCTCGTCCAACTGCTTTTCTAGCTTGGGCAGCTCGTATTCGCCAATCCAATACGTCCCTTTGACCTTTGGTCTGCTACCAAGCTTCAGATATTTGTGATGATCAACATTGTGTTGCACAGGT
The DNA here is from genome assembly GCA_023375785.1 of Penium margaritaceum. Classification (NCBI taxonomy): domain Eukaryota; kingdom Viridiplantae; phylum Streptophyta; class Zygnematophyceae; order Desmidiales; family Peniaceae; genus Penium; species Penium margaritaceum. The sequence continues at coordinate 82,249 of SZWC01004247.1, forward strand.
AATCACCAGGGCTGTTCTTCAGGGAAATATCCTTCAGACTCCTTGACAAACTCCTCTGGAACCGTGAACTTCTCAGGT
>SZWC01004247.1:92349-109533 GCA_023375785.1 Penium margaritaceum
CCCCCCCCCCCCCCCCCCCCCCATTGTGCATTTTTCTATCAAGTGGTTTGACCACAAGAAGAAGACGTAAAAGAAGAAGAAGAAGAGAAGAAGTAAAATGACACCTTCTTTCCCTGACATGGATCAGATCTACCACCTCTTTGCGACCGAGGCCATGGAATAATGGTATTTGAACTTGATGTGCTCTGTTCTATCGGTGAAAGCAAGATACTATCCATTTTGATGAAATAATTGTCGTAAATTTGGATTACAGTTGCTTTACCTAGAGAACATTCATGTCATCCAAGAATCTCCAAAACCACTGTGTGTCCTTGCAGAATTCTGAAGAATTGATGGTATCTACCTTAGCCAACAGGAGCAACATGGTCCTGTATCCTGCCCAAGAAACTACACCTGCATTCAGAAAACAGAAACAAGTGGATTTGGACTTTCTTTCATCAATCCTGCCTCCAATTCCAGCATCAGTGTAATACATGAGCCACTGTAGTTATGATCCTTCCAAGCACTTAGAGGTCACTCCCGAATTCTCTTCCTTTTTTAGGTAGCACATTTTGCGCTTCACAACCTATCAATAGTCTGATCCCTGTTTGGCCACAAACAGGGAACCTACCAATTCTTTGAATTGATCCAGAGCATGTGAGATTTCTGATTTTTTGCAAACAATGGCATTCAACAAGCTCTCCACTGCTCATTATTGTGGAAATCCCATAATTTTCATGCAGCTCTGTCTCATTTTGCGAGACATGGAAGAAAAAACATTGCATTTAGTTGAAATTGGAGTTCCAAATGGTTTTTGGTCTATCACTCACGATATCATTTCTGGTCTAGGTAAAATTGAATATCATCACATGTACAAACAAAAGCTCCAAAAACTGGCATTGAAAAAAAAAGGAAAGGAAAATTTCCACAATAGAGAGTAAGGAAATATGGTCACGGTTTTTGCAATAAGATGGGAATGGGCACGTTCTCATGCATTCTATGAAAAGTAATGAAGACTCAAAGACACAAATGTCGTACCAACAGTTTGAGGGTTATGGTCACGTTTTTCCACTCGTAGCTTTGTTGATACCAGCTTGCTAAACGCTCGTGCAACAGTAAAGATGCATTTTGTTGCAAACAACTGTATACCTGTAGCTGTTGGATGTATATATGAACATACTCTTTTCTTTTTCCTGTTACCAACACAACATGCTCTTTTTGCAGCTGACAGAAGTGGATGATCTCAGTCCATGGATGCGCACAAATTTGTGGATGGAGATCTTGATGGCAAGTATACAATTTTTTGTCCACAGAGATCCATTATTGTAAATGCATAAATCTGCATAACATCAATGTTCATTTAAAGGTGGACTTCAGCTTCAAGGCGATACCGGCAGTGCCTTTTGACGCACATTTGCACACTCCTGTTGCACAGGTTTTCTCAATATATGTTAACTGGATGTGTACAAATTTATATCATCAAATGTAAAATGTTGGAAAGGTGATGAAAAAATTAGATTATTCACTATAAAATCTCTGATGGGCAATGGCAGGATTGCATGTGCTTGAACAAGTAGTTGTGTTCACCAAGAAAACTTTAAAAAATAGTTCATACAGTCCTTGAATTTCATTTTGAGTTACTTGAATGATGAGTGTTTTGTTGTTTTAGGTAGTTTTGAAAAGTGAATAAGCTCCTAAAAAAATTAATACTTTGCAACGTTTATCCACTGATGCATTCATCCAATACTTTTCAGTATTCTTGGGGAGGGGGGGGGGGATTCCGTTAGCAGCCCTCCCCTTCTCCCACACACACATGTAAGTTACCTTGGAATGAATTCTTAAAGATTGTATGCGAGGGCTGCTAACGGAATTTCACAAATGTATTTATTTGAGAGAAAATTCAACAAAGCGAAATCTAACCATGTACATTGATTTTTACACTTGTTTTATGGCCAACAAGATACAAGCTTCATTACACTGCCTGTGAAGTTGGGGCAATGGTGGTTGGGGGGTGGGGTCAGGGTCTGCACAACTCAAACCATTTAATACAAGCAGTATATCTGGTTCTTCAACAAGCATAGCATATCCATTCAGGACAGTTTTTTTCCGTCATTGAACTTACATCAATGCACCAAGTGTTGTCAACGGTGCCTTTCACTTCTTCCACCAGTGTATATCTTTCTCTTGACCCTCATACTTTGTGAATTTCATTGTCCAATAAATTCAACCAATCCCCTTTGGAGGGGGGGGGGGGGGGGGGGGGGGGGGGGGGGGGAGGGGCATCTGGAGATGAAATCAAACTGTGTACGACTGGAACCCCCCTCCCCCCTCCCCCCTCACTGCCAAGTGAAATTGGCAAATGAATGGGGGAGAGGGGGCTGTATTTGAGGGGATTCCATTCACATATACTTTTTTTTTTTTTTTTGAGAAAACTGAAGAGGACCTTGTACACTGCAGGATTCTCTTATACATTCGTGTGCACTTGGGAATCCCCACCACATCACTTCACAATACACCTACCCAATACTCTTGGCTGGTTTGGGGGAGGGGGGAAGGTGGGGCAGCAGCAGGGGAGGAGGGGAACAGACGCCGGCAAGTAAAATTATGTAAATGCATTTAATAGACCCCTTCAAAGTTTGATATCGAAAAAAACAGTTTCAGTGTTTCCAAAACAAAAGACAAAGAACATTCCAGTAATCAAAACCTTAGAGTATGGAGTATGGAGGAAAGAAATACCCTGGATACACAAGATTTCTCTTCTGATGGAGTGCACCCAAGCCAATTCCTCAAAATAAAATCATGTACCATGTTCTAATTCTGGGATCCCATCCCCCCCCCCCCCTCCCCCCATCCCCTTGCCACTTGTGTCACACACTAACCACTCCAATATGGTGCTGGATCAGGTCCTTTCTGAAGCTTCAATCTTTTCTTAAAATCCATAGATTATCTGACAATGAAGAATTCCCGAAGCAGTTATTGGTCAATCACCCTGGCTAGCATTGTCTCGTCAAATCTTCCAGCCAGGGAGATCACAACTCATGATGGAGATGAACACCTGGAATTTGAAGAGGAAGATACTTCTGAGGGTTCAGAGGCTGGTGATAATAGATATTTCTAATAATCTGATTACTTGGGTTGCTTACATTATGTTGATGGCTTTCCAGTGAATGCACTGTGTGTGTAGTACACATGCAAATAACCCATCAGAAACACCTGCAAGGATGGTGCCATCTCTGCCGTGTGAAAGTACCTGCACAAGGATCTCTATGAAGAAATGAAGGCCCTAGATGCAGCCTCCAAATTGGTTCATTCATTCCGTGCAAGTGCCAGTGTGGAAATTGAAGTCACTGCTGGTATCCTGGAGACCGCACCAATATCCTGTGGTGCCAGTGGAGTTGCCCTTATTGTCAGGAAGAAGTAAATCCTCACCTGCGTGTGGAAGCATCTGGTGGATAATTACATTTCCTTGTTATTCATGGACTAATTATAGCCTGAAACACCCTTTGCACATGCCAACCACGGTCCAGGACATACCAATAGGATGATCTTCCAGTGTCTCATAGACGTTGCCATCCCAGTTTACTGTGCATTGTACCAAGATTTTCCTGGGCTCCTTGACAAGATGCACCAGCTTCACCACAAATGGATAGAAATCCATCAATAACACCAAGAATATTTGCTTAACAGTCCACTGGAATGAAAAAGTGTGCACCACTGCACTCGACTTCCCCTCTACATCCTCTGGTGTGAGCACTCAGAACTTGTATAGTTCTCTTGTGTTGAAAAAATGTAGAAGTGGGGCTTGCAAGAGTCCCACTTCTACATATCCAAAGAAAAAAATCGTTCACAAATGCTGAAAACAAATGTCACCAAACTGAGTTTCTGTGACCTTCTGAAGCAGCCGCAGACTGAAACCAGTCTGCAGAAGGTCCATGCCATTTCTCTGTTTGTGGAACGGAAGAAAACAAGGGAGAATCATAGGAGGATGCAGTGAATAAATCGGACCTGAATTACCTCTCTCTTCACTTGAACTCAGATACCAGTGAACTTGATAGCGCACTTGAGATGTGTATGTGCTTCATTGCCATCAAGAACGCCCAGAAGGCATGGCTGACTGAGTTTGGCCACAGTGGAGTGGGCTTGGGACCCATGTTTGACTTCTTGGAACTGATCTCCCAGGTCAGCTTCATCTTCAATAGTTTAAAAAAGTTCACAGATGACATATTGGGCTCTTTGTACCCCATGCTTTTGCTATGTCCATGCTGAAGAAATTTCAGGGTTGGACCGTGAAGGCGCTATCTACATAGAAGAAAAGCGAGCTGATGGTGATTCCAGCAGACTGGAATGTAAGGTGAAGCTGCACTTGAGCTCAAGGAATTCATTGTGGTCATAATCACATATTTGGAAAAGTATGTCAAGTTTTGCAGTGTGATTTCCGTGCTGGCTACATCCATTAACAGTTCTGGCTGTTGTTGTATAAGCATGTCTTGAAACCTTACTGCACGGTTGCAGCTGAACTTTGTGGACCTCCTCTGCCCATGAAATTCCAGGGTGTTGTAACAAATTGAAAGAGATGTTGCTGCAGCTTCTCTGAAGGCTCATGTTGGAAGCAGCAGCAGCAGCAGAAGCAGCAGCAGCAGCAGCAGCAGCACAGGCAGGGAGCTTTGCTTTGCCAAGCTGGCAATGTCACTACAGCATTTTCATTGACATGTAAACCCATGTGTTTTAAAACAAGACATTTTTACTAGTATTCTAATATCTTCATGGTTCTGTACAATGTTTACATGGTCCCTAATACTTCCTCTGACTTCCTCTAAAAAAGAAGTCCTTGAAGCTATTTTTTTCTGAATATTTCCACAATTCTAATGTTGGCTGGGTGTTTCCCTTGCAGGAAACACCCATCCATCTGAAAAAGGGGCCATAGCTGCAGCTAGACAGGATCAGCATTGCAACAAGCACAGAGCTTGACGGGACCAGAGTGTGCTCATGGTAGCCCTGGAGGATGGCCATTCCGAAATGCCGGAGGAGCCCCAGGATTTGTAGAAGGGCTATGTGTGTGACATCCTCTAGTACATGAAGAAGCACGAGCCCATGCACCCTTCCTTCCATGTCCTCGTGTTGGATATCTTCAGTGTTCTGGGAACAAGTACTCCCTCAGACAGTATGTTCTTTCTGTAACCACATCATCATCATCATCACCATCATCATCATCATCATCATCATCATCATCATCATCATCATCATTATCATCATCATCATCGTCATCATCATTGTCATTCTCATCGTCATTGTCATTGTCATTGTCATCGTCCTCGTCATCATCATCGTCATCGTCATCGTCATTGTCATCGTCATCGTCATCTTCATCGTCATCGTCATTGTCATCATTGTCATGATCAACAACATCATCATCATCATCATCATCATCATCATCATCATCATCATCATCATCATCATCATCATCATCATCAGCATCATCATCATCATCACCACCACCACCATCATCATCATTCCTGTCATCATCCGTACTGAAAACCTTATGCTAATGAATTCATGGTTGCATAATCATCGCCTTCAAATTTTCCCAGGCACATCCAAACACTGCATTACTCCGGATATAAAAGATTGATAGAAGTATGTAAACCTCCTACAGAGATCAGCACACGTTGCACATGAAGAGATGATTGAAAGGGGTAATGAAGGTATTAAATGTTTTAATTGAATGGATGATGAAGCCAATCCCGGTGAAAGTGCGGAGGATCATGATGGAATTAATGGTTGTAAAGATGGTGGTTATAAGTGTTAAGGTTTACGGAAGGTGGATGGGTGAAACTGGACTGAAATTTGGAAGGTCAAGGTGTGGACGGTGGAAGCTGAAATATGTGTAGGAATTTGTAGATCACATGGAGAAGTACATGAAGATTTCCCTGAACCAGCTGCAAGGATGGAACCACAGGTGTAAACTTGCGGACCCACAGGGCGCATGCCCTGGATGCCTTCAAACTAAGTCTGGAAAACCAGACCTGGAGCAGACTGCTCGTAGAGCCACTAGCTTACGCTGAAGAAGACGCAGGCCTTTGTAGGAGGTGCTTCCTAAGGCACTATCTTGTAGTGTCAGAGGCTGAGGCTTGATGAGGTAGACACTGGAGGCATCAGAAGGAATCTGATGATGAATGAAGGCGTGTCAAGGCATAATGGACTGAATGGACTGAGTCCCTTAAGTAGTCCTGGGAGGGCCTCCTTGGATGCTCTTGCCTTGGAGGTTGTAGGTGGTTGCATAACCACCTGGGTGGTTACATAACCACCCTGGCCAGCTGAAGAGTCACCAGGAAGGTGAGGGGTCACTGGAAGCTGAAGGGGCACTAGCAGCTGAAGAGCCACTTGAGGTTGAAGATGCACTGGTAGCTAAAGGGTCACCAAGAGGTTGTAAGAGGTTGTAAACCAACCACCCTTCAGCTGGAAGCTGAAGGGTCACAGTCCCAAAGGGCCTCAAAGGGCACCTTCAAATCTTGTGGGGGCAAGGATTTGAACCTCGCCTCCCTCCATATAAGGAGGTGAATTTTTTGGTCCCTCAAAAGTAGATGAAATGCACCACAAGATGCATTTTAGCCAAACCCGTCCATCAATACTGGGTAAATCTCAACAATAACTAGGGCATTCAGGAGATTATGCATGCTTTCATGCTGTAGCCATGTTAGTAACAAGACATGAATGAAGCAAAGAAGTCAGTGGAAGCCATTCTTTCATGCTTTGAAAAGAAAAAAAACAAAGATATCATTTTTCAGATGTTTCTTACAAAGTATTTTGTCTGCTCTGTGCAACCTTCTTGCCCCCCCTGTCGCTACTCGCAAATACTACGGTCCTCGCAGTATTTGTGTGAAACTGCAAGGTTTGCATTTTCCTTGGAAACTACAAGGGAGGGGGAGCGAAGCGACCTCGCTCGAGCGAGGCTCGAGCGACCGGTCGAACGGTCGCCAGTGAGTGGGCGATCAAGCAGGCCGCCGATCCCCGGTCTCCTGCTGGCCAGCGGTTGCTCACAACCGCCAGATGAGGTGCGGTTGTGCGGGGGAGGTTTGCGAGAACTGCCCCGCCAACCAGGAAAGATAAAGACTGTGTCTCTTAGAAGTTGTGGTCCCGTAACGGTGTAGTTGTCAGGGAAGTTAACAGAAACGCCCCTGTCCCTGAAGAAGAAGCTGGACAGCAGGTAGGAAGTTGGGAAAACTGTCTAGGGTAGTATTTTGGGCGTTTTTTGCAGGATGGAGTGGAAGCTGTTAGTAAACCCCAAAGAAGATGATGTGGGAACTCCCACTTCCACTCAAGGAGCACTTGGAGGGTCAGTTGAAGGCTCCAAGCTCCACTAGAAAATCCATTGGCGGTGGTATTGGAGAGCAAGCACTAAGGTGTGTGGCCTTTAGAGTGTCCAGAGCCGTAGAACCACTGGACCCTTGTAAGATGGAGCACTCCTTTTCTTCCGACGTAAGGGCGAGCGATGCCGTAGTAAAGGAAAATATTTTCCTCAATGTCGAGATCAATGGAAATCCTCCATCGGCTTTTGCCAAGATAGGAATACCTTTGGAGACACCATCAACGGATGATTTTCCACTCTCATATCACTATCAATTTTCCGATGTGGAATTTGAAGACAATGACTACTAGAGGCCTGTTGTTGTGGACGCTCCAAGCGCGGAAAATATTTGCTCGCTTTCGCGTTCACTTCACGTGCTCCCGGAAGAGGCACCGATGGAGCAGGCAACAGAGGTGGCATCAGAGAACATAACAGAAGTGGAGGTATCAACTTCTGTGGCACCAGTGGATGGAACTGCACCGGAGCCTTCACGCGAGTTCCCAGACATGGATACTTGTACTCCACGTCCGGGCATGAGACGAGAAAGGCGTCGTTCTTTGGCTTTGTTGTACAAAGACAGTGCTATGACGAGCGTAGTGACGATGGTCAGAGACCACACGGATGATGATACCGCTGGTTTGGTTCCTCCGGGGTACACCGTGCAACACTGGACACGGCTTCGACGGCAAATGGAGCTTAGGATTCACCGATTGGTGAGGGATCCGACAGTAGATATTCTGTCATATTGGCCGCTCCTGATACGGACACCATGGAGAGGTGGCGGTCGTGTTGGATCTTCTCATTGAGCTTGTGAATTTGGTGACGATGGATGTCGGCTCTTATGATGTAATGCTGACCTTCGAACTTGATGATGATGGTGATGATGATGATGATGATGATGATGATGATGATGATGATGATGATGATGATGATGATGATGATGATGCTGATGATGATGATGATATATATATATATATATATATATATATATATATATATGTATATTGTTAAACTTGTGCTCTCTGGAAGAGTTTCCCAGCTCCACAGAAAGTGGTGAGCAGTGTCGCCAGCCTTCAGGAGCGGAGGAGAGGTGTTGCATGCCTTCACCAGGACATCAAACAGTTGGCGGCACCGTGTCGGCAAGTGGGACTGGTGCCACGTAATAGCTTTGCTCGCCATCTCAATAGGCAAACTGGTGAGTTGCGTCTGAATGCATCGAATGGTTGTGACATTACTAGCTTCATCAGATAGTCTTGAAAAATCCGCCGTAGTGATGCCTGTTGCATCCACGGGCTCATGTGTTGATTTTCTGGCTTTGTCGGCTGAAGTTGTAGATGATAATTTTTTTGTAGTTGATGTGGAGGAAGGTTTTTCCTCTTCTTGTCTAACTTTGTCAACTTGCGGCGTAGTCGTAATGCTTGTAGAAAGAGATCCATGCTCTTCTGTTCCACCTTCATCAGCTGGTAGTGTTGTGACGATTGACGCGGAGAGAACCTCATGCTCTTCCGCTCCAACTTTGTTCTTTGGAAGCGTAGTGGCAATTGATGTAAAGAGAGGTCTACACTCTTTTGTTCCAGCTTCATCAGTTGGTCGCGTAGTTGTGGTAGACGGGGAAAGAGCTACAAGCTCTTCTGTTCCAACTCTTTCAGCTGGTGGTGTAGTTGCGGTCGACACACAAAGAGCTTCAGGCTCTTCTGTTCCAGCTTTGTCAGCTGGCAACGTAGGGGTGATTGACGTGGAAGGAGCTTCATGCTATTCTGCTCCAGCTTTTTCAGCTGGCAGCAGAGTGGTGGTTGAAGCGCAAAGAGCTTCACGCTTTTCAAATCCAACTTTGTCAGCTGGTGGCGTAGTGGCGGTTGACGCGGAAAGAGCTCTATGCTCTTGTAATCCAGCTTTGTCAGCTGGCAGCGTAGGGGCGGTTGAAGCAAAAAGAGCTTCACGCTTTTGTATTTCTGCTTTGTTAGCTGGTGGTGTAGTGGCAGTTGACAGAGAAAGAGCCTCATGCTCTTCTTTTCCAGCTTCGTCTGATGGCAGTGTTGTTGTGGTTGACATAGAAAGAACTTCACGCTCTTCTTTTCCAGCTTCGTTAGCTGGCTGTGTTGTTGTAGCTGACGTAGAAAGAGCGTCATGCTCTTCTGTTCTAGCTTTGTTAGCAGGTTTGTTGTAAGAAGTTGCAACAGTATTTGCTCTCGTTGCAGACAATTTTGCCGCCATTCTAGCTTCGTCAGCTGGTTTGCTGTAGAATTTTGTAGCAGTGCTTGCTACTGTGGTGGACAAATGTGCTGCAGCTCCAGCTTTTTCAGCTAGCATTGTGTAGAGTTTTGTAGCCGTGTCTGCTACCGTTATGGATAAATCTGCTTCTGTCCCAACTTTGTCAGCTGGTAGTGTGTGGGGTGTTGCAGCTGTGTCTACTGTCGTTGTAGACAAATATGCTGCCATTCCAGCTTCGTCAACTGGCAGTGTGTAGAGTTTTGTAGTAATGTCCGCTGCCGTTGCGGAAAAATCTGCTGCCACTCCAGCTTCATCAGTTGGCAATATGCAAGTCATAGAAATGCTTGCCATCCCTTTCAGAGGATATTCTGCTTCTCTAGCTTTGTCAGCTAGCATTGTATAGAGTGTTGCAACCGTTTCCGCTGCCGTTGCAGAAAAATCTGCTGCTTCCCCAACATTGTCAGCTGTATAGAGTGTTGCAGTCGTGTCTGTTGTCGTTGCAGACAAATATGTTACCATTCTAGATTCGTCAGCTGGCAGTGTGTATATTTTTTTCGTAGTGTTTGCTGCCGTTGCGGACAAATCTGATGCTGCTCCAGCTTCATCAGCTGGCAATGTGTAAGTTGTAGCAATGTTTGCTATCCATTTCAGAGGATATTCTGTTTCTCCAGCTTCGTCAGCTGACATTGTGTAGGTCGTTGTAGCAATGTCTGCCAATCCTTTGACAAGATCTTCTGCTTTTCCAGCTTTGTCAGCTGGCATCGTGGAGGATAAAGTACATGATTATGCTCCTTGTGCCTGCAGTGTGGCTTGTTTGTGCAGGATTTGGATGTCAGCCTCAAACTTGAGGCGAAGATTCTGGAGCCGCTGGGCGAAAAATGGACTGGAGTGCAGAGACGTCCACTATCTTGTGCACATCATGAAAAGACGGACTTGTGCTGAGCACTTGTTGTTGAGCTCGTAGGAATTCCGCCACCACGTCCATGGCATACATGTCATCTGTCATGCCTTCTATGTTGTTGTGCATGAGCTGAAGTTTCCCTTGTCGTCACAAGTCGTTGCCGAGCTCTGATACCATGTTAAGATTTGCGCAAGGTAGATGGGTGAAACTGGACTGAAATCTGGAAGGAAAAGGTGTGGAATCTGAAATATATGTAGGAATTTTTATATCACATGGAGAAGTACATGAAGATTTCCCTGAACCAGCTGCAAGTATGTAACCACAAGTGTAGACTTGTGGACCCACAGGGCGCATGCCCTGGATGCCTCGAGACTAAGTCTAAAAAACCAGACCTGGAGCAGACTACTCGTAGAGCCACTAGCTTGCACTGAAGAAGGCGTAGGCCTTTGTAGGAGATGCTTCCTAAGGCACTATCTTGTAGTGTCAGAGGCTGAGGCTTGAAGAGGTAGACACAGTACGCATCAGAAGGAATTTGATGATGAATGAAGGCGTGTTAAGGCATAATGGACTGAATGGACTGAGTCCCTTGAGTAGTCCTGGGAGGGCCTCCTTGGAGGCTCTTGTCTTGGAGGTTGTAGGTGGTTGTTTAACCACCTGGGTGGTTACATAACTACTCTGGGTATCTGAAGAGTCACCTCAAAGGTGCAGGGTCACTGGAAGCTGAAGGGGCACTAGTAGCTGAAGAGCCACTAGAGGTTGAAGATGCACTGGTAGCCAAAGGGTCACCAAGAGGTTGTAAAAGGTTGTAAACCAACCACCCTTCAGCTGGAAGCTGAAGGGTCACAGCCCTAAAGGGCCTCCAAGGGCACCTTCAAAGTAGATGAAATGCACCACAAGATGCATCTTAGCCAAACCCGGCCATCAATACTGGGTAAATCTCAACACTAACCAGGAAATACAGGAGGTTGTGTATGCTTTCATGCTGTCGTTGTGTTAGTAGTAAGACATGAATGAAGCGAAGAAGTCAGTGGAAGACATTCTTTCATGCTTTGAAAAGAAAAAAGCAAGGGTACATGTAGGGATTACCCACAAAATTCGATTCTGTGTTTGCCCTACCTGGCGTTCAGAAGAACAAGACTCCCCTATCCACTGACCTGAGAATATTGACACTTAACCCACGAGCAGCGAGAAAATGCAACATGTTGATGCTGCATGCGAAGCAGCGTCGACATGCTGACATCATCACTTGCTTTGAACATTCACAAACCCCTCATTTGAGGGATTTGTGAATGTTCGTGGGGAGGGGGGGTTGCCTATGGTTTGCATGGGGGGTCCGAGACTCCCCATGCGTTGAATGGGAACCTGCTGGGCCCCGCTACCGCGGGGCCCAGTAGGAGCCCGTGCAAAAATAAAACCCTAAAACTCCCAATGTAATCCGGGGTAGGGTTTGACTAAGGTTTTAGTGCAAAACCTTTACGTTTTCTGAGTAAAAAAAAAAAAGAAACAAAAATTAGTGTTTTCGCTCGATATCGAAAACGGGCATTTTTGCTTGATCGCGATTCTTGCGTGGGAGCGAGAATAGAGAGGGGGGTTGACATCCCCCACCTCGCTTTACTCGATCAGCGGCGCATGCCGCTGATCAAGCATGGTGAAGCGAGTGGGCAGGGCAGGCTTATTTTTTAAGTCACCGGGTAGGGCGTTCCTTACCCCCTTGTGGATTGGGTATTATGGTTATTATGCTAAAAAAACAAAGATGTCATTTTCAGATGTTTTTTACAAAGATTTTTGTCTGCCTATAAACCATTTTGATTACCCTAAAAATTGAACACACAAAAGAACTTTGAGACAATGTTTGCAATTTAATGCAGAATATGAAACAAAGTGTGATGTCTTTATGATGGGTTGGAAATTCATGAAATTTACGTTTATGATTTTTTTTGTCCAATTTTCTAAACAAGTTCATTCATCATTTTTTTTGTGGAAAATATAAGGGCATAATAACCCTTTTACCCAGTCCGCGAGGGGGTTGATGACGCCCTACCCAGCAAACAAATTATATTGAAGCCCTACCTAGCGATGTAAAAAATAAGACTCCCCTGCCCACTCGCTTCACCATGCTCGATCAGCAAGCGAACCTAGGTGGGGCATGTCGACCCCCCTCGCAATTCTCGCTCCCACGTGAGAACCGCGATCGAGCGAAAGCGCCCATTTGTGTATGTTCAAAGAGATTGATGATGTCAGCATGTCGATGCTACATCACATGCAGCGTCGACATGCTGCATTTCCTTGCTGTTTGTGGGTAAAATATTAATATTCTCATATCAGTGGGTAGGGGAGTCTTATTCTTCCAAAAGCCGGGTAAGGTAGTTTTATTCTTCCGAATGCCGGGTAGGGCATACACACAATCGAATTTCGTGGGTGATCCCTACATGTACCCAAAATAGAGATGACATAGCCAATCCTTTGGATTGGCTATGTTTGTATGTAATCTTCTGGCCTACGCATGTCTTGTACATGGAGTATTTCCAGTGAACCAGGCTGCAAAAGCTTACACATGTGTGGAAATATGCGGTAGTTTGCCACTCAAGTGAAAAATTGACGGCGTCTTAAGAGAAAGCTTGTTTTCTTCTTGCATTGCTACGGGACCATCTTGATTTTGTGGTTGAATGCGGTAGCTTGCATTGCATGTTGAGTAATTCTGTGCCAGATGGGCCCTTTTGCTGCGGAGAAGAATTGGCAAATTTCGCTTAGTTTTTATTTCTTGAAGTTCAATCCTGGAAAGATAGAACGTAAACTCCATTCATTTAATGCTAATGTTCAAAAAAGAAGGACACTCAACAAAGATATAGAGGTGTAGTTTAATATTAGGCATCGAAGAAACTATTGAAGATGCAGATGATCGATAATTAATGAGCAAGAAGACTTCAGAGAAGATGTATGCACAAGTGCGCTTTCATGGTTGTCAACCAGCTACACATCCCGCTTCACTGTGCTGAAATGCTTTTGGGCTTTTTTGGGTGGGGAATTTGGCAAAGTGTCTTGGGCAGTGAAGCTGGGAAGGTCTCAAAAATTTTCACTAATGCATAAAAAGGGAGATGTTAGGAATGGCCATGGAGATCCATATTGAAAGGATAAAAAAAGCGTTGAATGAAGCGCGTTTATGTATTTCTACAAAGCAAGAAAACACTCTGATACACACCCCAAGTCACTGCCACAACAACCTCGAGGGGTGTAGGGGGGGGGGGGGGGGGGGATGAAACAATGAATGCGGAGAATAGACCACTGAAAACGTGCAAATATGTACTTCCTGATGATTCTTTTGTTAAAAAACAAGTTACACATAAAGTTACAGCCAGAGATTGATACATTCAATCTAGGTCAATGTACTCATATACAATTCTTGGTGTCTATCAGCTACATCACCAGCTACAGTATGCCAATATGCTTTCAAGTAATCCAATCCTGGAATAGCAGGCTCTGCCTTGGAAATACCTAGAAGATAATATGCATGCATGGAGATATTACATAGCTTGATTGAAGAAATCCACACAAGAATTCCAGGACCATGTATGGAAAAGAAAAAGCTAAGCAAAGACCGAGGCTCAAAATGTCGGTCTTGTGCTAATGGCATACCCATGACGTAAGGTCGTTCCCCAGGCCCAAACAGGGTTCTAGGTACACTCCTGTTGTCTCAACACCCTTTATCCACATCAATGTTACATTTATGTGGACCATGGTACCATTGCTATTGTGAAGGCCTTACAACAAAACCCAAATTCAACATTGGTCAGAGCTTTCTTAAAGAGTTGAATCCTTCTTGTTTTCTACCTCCCATACTTCACTCAATGATTTTAGGAGTGATATCAAAGAGAGGCCTTGACACTCGAACAGAATATTTCACAAATGGATGGTAGAATTTGTTGAATCCCAAAGATACCTGAACGTCCCAAACATTGGTGGACGGATCACGATGGACCGGAAGAAAGTGGAGGTGGATCAATCCTGTGGCCTAAAGAATTGATCGAACAACAAACAAATTCACACCAAGAGTTTTTCATTTTTGAAATCTCAAGAACGTTTTGGAGATGTCCACCATACTCTTTTGGTGTGTGGTTTTACACAAGGATTTTATCAAGATATATGGCAATTAAGTCATCAAGGTACGGCCAAAACATGTTGTTCATGATTGCGATAGGTGCTGGTGGACACTTGTGAGTGCAAACATGGTATGATGTTGAACTTGAAGTGCCCATATTGAGCATGGAAAACCGCCTTTTCTGATGTCCTTATTGGATGCACGGATCCGGTGATAGCCAATCTATAAGAAAAATTTGGTGACGATTCTCTCTCCTCAGAGTTGGCCAAACTGTTTGACTGCTCATGGAAGGGGGTGGTGGTTTTTTATGGTATTGTCATTCAACTCCTTGTAGTTCACACTCATCCATATTTTATCGGTTTTATTTTTCAGTAAAGATTATAAGTGTTGTGTATGGTGAAAAGGATGGTCTGATGAACCCCTGATCAAGAATGTCGTCTTGCTGCCTTTTCAGCTCGGTCAGCTAGTGGTATCTCACCTGATAGGTCCCATTGACCATTGGTCTGCTATTCAAATTTGTGTCTATCTATGATCAACGCTACATTGCAGAAGTGATTCTCAAGGTATTTTTTCAGGGGAAATGCCTTCAATAATTGGTGCAAATGCCTCTAGAACGGTTGCAAAGTTTCCTGGTGTTAGGGCTTATGAGATTTCTTTTTTTGATTTACATTGTGCAATCTCTTCTGCTTCTACTATTCTCACGTGGATTAGGCATTCTTGATCTTTTCATTGAAGATACGTCTTGGCCACTTCTGGAGATATTGGATGCATCTATCATCTTGTTGCTGCTGCAACTTCCTCTACTTCTTCTCATCTATTGCTTCGCATAACCGCCACTGTGTGGGTCGCCAGATCAGAGGTAGTCTTCTGTCTCACTGTCCATAGTGAGACAGAAGACTCTGTCCCACAGTGCCCACTGCTTCAGTGCGGCTTTCAGCACCTGGAAGAGGTTCTTGGCTGTAGCGCCACCCTTGATGGCCAGGAAAGTGAGGGCGATGGCACGCACATTGTAGTCAATATCAATCCATTGCGCCATCATGCCTAGGTACTTGACGTTGTTGCAGGCTTTCCAGCCATCGTTCGTAAAGGAGATGGCCGACTTGACTTCTGCCAGCTGCGTCTTGATGCGCTGACAGAACGCCTTGGCACGGACATGGATGTTGCGGGTGATTGTCATGAAGCCAGGAATGGCTGCTGCGGGGTTGGAGTGCACAAAATCCTTGGCAAGCCAGAAGCTCTCCATGGAAAAAAACAGAAGATTTTTTTCCACAGAATTCTTCCACAACATGCAGTGGAAAACTTATTATTGAAGATGTAGCCGAGACCCGCCACATCACGTGCAATTGGTGATTCTTCAGGAGCCACTGCGTCACAACCATCAGCATCCACGACCACGATTATCACCACCTGGAGCTTGTTGGCAGGGACAAGGGCTTTCAGCTGCCGCCACTTATCACGGTGGATGAGGCGCATATGCTTCCAGAGAGAGCCGGTGGTGCTGTTCTTAGCTGACAGGGAGACTGGTTGCGCGGGGTTCTTTGTGCAGTGTAAGCACATGCCACGCGTTGATGGACCGACACCCAGTTTCTTGAGGGACCCCCAAATAAGGGAGTTTTCTTCCCGTCATTTTTTATTCTCACCAACGGCACCCTCGTCCTCTTCTTGCTCCTAGTCATCTTCCTCGTCGTCGAGCACTTTGTCGTCATCAGTGGGGCGGATGTCGTCTTCGACCATGACGGCTAGTAACATAAAACAGAGCTGCTGGATGTTGTAAAAGGAGCACGTCAAAGTCTTGTGTTTGTAAGCAGCGTGGCAGTGCAAGTGCCACAGACGGGTTGCTGTTGGGGACCACCGAAAATGCAACGATTTCCATCAATGGCTATCTATGCCTAATCCATATGCGGCTGTTGATGGTGCAGATGATATTGTGCGGCTACAGGCGACTGGTCAGTCGGCAGTTCAGGGGATATAAGACCAATGAAAAATGCACAAATGGCTCCAGGCTGGCGATTTCACTGCTCTCACGCGGATGACTTCAGCTGGATGTCTAGTCAGGTTTTTTTACCCCCATCCCTCCTCCCCCTACCCTTGGATCTGGGTAAGGATCTGCAGATACAAGCCGGATCCACAATCCTGGATCCGGAACCATGAATCCGGATCTGGATCCGGATTCATGGGTAGTTTCCACGGAGCTCAGGATCCGTGTGCACCCTTCATGATATTTGGCACTAACATGACATTTTTTTTAATGTTTCTGCGTTCCTCGCATGGAATGTTTTCTGTGCGACATTGGCAGACGTGTTATTTTCCACGTAATGTTGGTACATGCGCTATTCTTTGTGCGGAATAGTCATATGCGTTATTTTCTGTGCAGCATTCTCATATGTGTTATTTTTTGTGTGACATTGGTATTTCATTTATTTTGTTCCAAAAATTGGGTACATGTGACTTGTGCCCAGTACAATACCTTTTCGGTACACTTTCTGCTACATTCATGTAATACACTTCTACCTGGGGGCGGGGAGGGGTAGGGGGGGGTACCACCATCAAACGGGGGGCAGCTGTCTGAAGTGCATTAGTTTGCTTGATCAGCTTGCCATAAAATACACTACCCAATTCAATCTCCAAATATAATCAATGGGTTTTGGGGGG
>SZWC01004247.1:110778-123278 GCA_023375785.1 Penium margaritaceum
TCCCTCTCTCTCTCTCTCTCTCTCTCTCTCTCTCTCTCTCTCTCTCTCTTTCCATCTCTCTTCCTGTGTCTCTCACAATATTTTTCTCCTCTGAAAAACGTTTTAGACAGATTAAAGTTCAAAGAAGTGATTTCATATTTTTCTGGAATTGTTTTATCATAAAAAGAGATTTTTCTTAAAGTAGACAAAATTCAAGGTCATTTTCAACCTACAAATTTCTGTATGCTATCATAACTGTTTGGTGGGTAGCTTTCCCTCAGTTTTCTATCGAGCCAACCTATTTATGGAGTATTTCAACCTCGAATCTGGTGCTCGCACATCAGTGACGGCCAGTAAAAAAATCGAACGTTGGTGGTTCTCATCGGTGGTTCTTGTCCATCTTAAGTCCTTAGGACCCTCCAAAGTGAAAGGCAAAGTCTATATGGGCCAGTGCGCCTGACTTTTGTGGAAAAGTGCACTTCTCATACACTGAGTGTGTGATTCTTTGCATCTACTGTTTTCTCTGGTCTGCGATCTTCTCGTCCAACCTTTTTGGTAGGTTCGAGTGCCTAAAGTAACACACCATCAATCACGGTTAGATTTAAGTAAACCTTGAATTAGAAGGACTTCCACTGTTCCTCCAAATCCTTGACTGTCACTAATTATGAAGCCTTGTTTCGCTCGACCCGTCTGTCTTCCAGTTTGAAGTTTTAGATCAATTTTGACGACCTTGATTGCCGCAAATCTGGCTCGACATTTCGATGCAAGTTTCCGGCGATGAAAGTAGTTAACCACCTGGTTGGCAGGAGGCTTATAAATTTCTGCTGATAGTCTTCTATCTTGAAGGTGATTTAGTAGATTATCTCAAAAATCGATCATTGGAATTTGATGGAGACAATGATCGGACAAATTCCATTCTCCTTTGGAGGATCTCATTTGGTTGAGAGACTGGAAAGTGTCTTTTCTTCAAAATTACAGTCAATCACATGTTGTTTCCGGTGGTCAGCCAACAATTTGACAGCTTAACCTGGTCCACACCAAGGGCATTGAGCAAAAATGAATCAAACCCATGAATAGTGGGCAGTTGTTAGATCCAAGGATATTGTTTCGTCATCAACTGCTTAACTTGTTGGATAGCTCCATGATAACCATATTTGATTGCAAAGTATTGAGTGAGAAATCGTCTAAATTTTCAAAAATAAGCGATGTATGCGGTATCTCCAGAAATGAATCAGTCTGTTTTGAAGGGCCGACATTGCTGGATGTACGGTTGGTCGAATGTCAACTTCTTTTTTTGTGACTTTTTCCTCGATTCCAATGATACTTTTCAGCTTCTTGCCATCACCGGTACCCTCTTTTTTATCATTCTATGTTTGACATTCCAAAAGACGTCCTATCGGCCCAGAAATGAATCAAACACGCCTGCACTTCATCATTACTGCATCTCAAACTGCAATGTAGCCGTCAACAACTTGGGACCCTCTCACATCAGGCAGGCCAGATTTCAAACTTCACACCATCTACGTTTTTCTTTCCATGTAAGCCATTTCAGATCGCAAACGCCTAGGGTTTTTTGTGTAAAAGGATACATTTTTCTGATACAAACGTTCACTCCGGTTTTCATCAGTCGCACACTGAGTGTGTGGTAAGTGCACTTCCGCACTCATTTTGAGTGCACTCTCACCATGTACTAGCCCCATACACTGGGAGGTCCCTCTAGACCATCTTGCAATGACTGGAGCGATGAAACAGGCAAACCGTTTAGGTAGATGATAATCTGCGAGTAGTCGGCCATCAAGTATGACCTGGACATATGCTGCGGCGACAATCCAACAACGATTTTACATTCTATTTTACAAGCAGATGACCCAGATAACGAGGGCGAGAAAGGTATTAATAAATCATGAATTAAATTCTCTCAGGATGTACCAAAGCAATACTTATGCGTATGTTTGTACGTCCTCAAATTAGTTACCTTTGATTGTCTACATAAAACAAAGAAAAAAAATCTCTGAATCTGCAACAGAAAATTATTTTCAGTAATAAAATGATAGTATCTCTTCAAACACAGAATTAGTTTCCCTAAATGGTGATAAATCTCTATTATAAGTTTGTTTCCAAAGTATGAAAACCAAACATTGTATGTTCGTTTTGTTTCTTTTCTTTTTTGAGTTGATATGAGAACACCTTTTTGTTATCCAGTACTTAAAAAAACTGAATTGTTCATGCCATAAATAAGACAAGAATTTCTCATGTCATACAATAGCTCCATGGACTCACATCCTTCCGCGGAGGATAATTGTTTTTAGAAGACAAAAAATACAAATTAGTGCTCTGAGTGCGCTCTTAGTGTGTATGGAGACCAGGCGCACTCACCACATACACTAGGCCCACGCACTAAGGTCCTCCCTAAGAAGAGAAGGGTTTGGCCATATAAGGCGAATGGAAGTTGTGCTAGGACATGTGAAAAAACATGAGAAAACTTAATGCGCTCTTAGTGTACCTTTGCATGGTGACTGAGCGCACTTGCCATATACACTAGCCCCACGCACTGAGGTCCTTCCTCAGAATAGAATTATTTTGCCATATAGGACAAAAAGGAAGATTTTCTGTGACATATGAGACAAATGAGCAGACTAAGTGCATTCTTAGTGTACTTTTATATGGTTCTTGACTGCACATACCACATTCACTAACCCCACGCACTGGATTCATTCCTAAGAAGAGATTTCTCAGGACATTTAGGAGAAAAGTACACTCTTCTCATGCACTATGGAAAGAGTGTAATGATTGGTGTAAGATGCTCCCTTTTAAGAGAGAAAACTCAAGTTACACAATAAATAACCAGTGTATGAAGTGGCCTCAATTATCCATACCTTGAATAACAAAATGTACTACTGGATCACAAACTGAAAGCCAGCATTTTACCCCAGTGCCCCTAGTAACAACTGCATCAGGAAAATTTTCATCCAGAGCCTCCTATGTGACAGGTAGATTCTTCCTTGGATGCATTCTCCAAGCAAAAACTTGTACTAATGATCCAGGGAAGTATCCCCACAATGCCTCCAAGGAATAAGATGTCTACTCTGTTTCTGCAGCTGCATACAACCCATTTTTGGAGGCCCGTATCTTCCAGAATACTCAAAATAAATCAGCGATTCAAAGCGTGCCGGATTCAGCAACTCAACAACAATATTAACTTTAATCCATTCTAGATCTAGAGCATTGTACGAGCCTCTTTAGCAGAGCACAAGGATTTATCTGTGAGGAAACTTGAAGATGCCTCTCAACACCGAATCCGAGCATGTGGAGGGGAAGTTTTTCAACATCTTTTTGTTCCAAATGGAATTGAAAGTTGGAAAGATTAGGTTAGGAACCACGTCTCATTATGCATTCCCTGTTAGGACCCGTAACTTCCATCGTGAACCATCCAAAGTGACATGGTTAAGCTAGTCACGTGCGACCTTGGACTCATTATGCTAACGGATTTGCAATCTCATTTATATTTTTTCACAAATTTTCTCACAGAAGTTGCACTTTCATAAGAGCTAGTGCTTCCAAAAGAGATTTTTTCCTTGTCTCAGCTTCATGCTTCTATTAGATCTGTCCAGCAGTGGATACCATTGGTTCATGGGTTCTTTACAACATGCGAGAGAAACGATGGTGGGGCAAAATGGCGCCCAACCTAGGAGAGTGTGCTTGATGAGCACGGAATAACCAAGAAAGTGAGAATTTCAAATATTTGATGGGGACTAATTGTCAATGTAAGAGAAAGAAATGCTTTCTCACCACCCACAGCATGAAAAAATCACCATGAGTTGTACAAGACAAGGTGCTCACATGGGGAGAGCCTAGATCTCTCAGTGGCAAGAGTGCATGGAGAGCCATCGCGGTCTTTTTTTTTTCCCCCCAGGACAGGGAGCCAGGCTACACTCACTACTATTAGAAGAAACCCAACTGGATGTCTCCCAGTATCCCCCTTCAACCCCCAGATGCAGAGGTACCAATGAAGTTAGTTACATTTCATTTTTTTTCCCATTTGAGCCAGCCCAGATAAAAGACAACATTCTTTTGACAAGCAAATCATTCGCAACATACAGTATCCATTTCATCAAGTAGTGAGGAGTTGTGGTCGCACACATGGTGTTTAGTTAAAACAATTTTCATGTGTTCTCCAACATACATACATGGTAGTTGTGCTTCTAGACAGTAAATATCACCACCAAGAAAGGGAAATTTTCTCAAGAACCATGTTTTGGGACTTGGTACACCCTAACCCATATGTGCAGGAAGAGGTCCAGGTGACCTTCGCATGGCGATCAACACCCTCCTGCACAAAGTGAAGGACTCATGTCATGACCCTAGATAAAGCGAGAAGATAATGTTGCAATTCAGGTCCCATTCTGGAAACAACGCCTAGGAAGACATCATGTCCCGTTAAAATGACAAGTGGTGTATGTTTCTGGTGTTGGATATGGGGTGCCAAAACGTGACCAAAGTGGGTTGCTCGATAAAAATAATCAGGCAGAACAGATGAATAGAGGGTGTTTTCCTAGTTCTGTAGCACTTTACGGAACTTGATTTGGAGTCCGTTTGAGGGAGATATGAAATTTCAAGGTTTGGTGGTAATGGGTCCGGTTCAAGTGATGACTCCTGCACTACCAGCACCAATGACGGCCAGAATTATTGGCCAGGGAGGTTTGGAGCGGCCTTCAAGGTAGAAAGGCAGCAGAAGGACCATCAGGGAGCTTCAAGGAAGGTCCCCACCAAGATTACTGGTCGTGCACATGGCAGGGATGGTAATTCTCTTGTGTGAGAGTGTGACTGCCGCTCATCCCGCTAGGCTAGGAGTGTGCTAGGAGGTAAACTTTGACAGAGTGGTTCTTCCAGCTCCATGTGCCAAATGAGGCGTAATTAGGCTTGTTAGAAATCTGTGCTGATTTAATTTCTCATCCACGAGTCAAACCATCCATTCGCGCTCTCTACCCAACTTCACACGCTTTCGTAATTTTGTCTCTGCAGCCTACAACTTGTCTCTCACATACACTTGGTCCTGCTCAACGGCTCTTGGTGAGATTGATCACCTCCCCGAGGGCTGCCTTTGATTGTAGCATTGGTATCAGAGCCAGAAAAAGGTCTTGCCTTGTCTTTGAGGCATCCCTTGCACACTGGTGTGAGAGAGAGGCCGTTCGTGGACCAACGTTGCTGTCAACATGGCAACATCCGCTTCTGTGGTGGCCGGCGTCAACATCGCCAAGTTCGAAGGCAATAACGTCTTCAACTGGAGCGACAAAATGAAGATGGTGCTGATGGAGAAGGGAATCTGGAGCCACGTGAGTGAGGCTGACTCTGTTGAATCCTCCCTCTCTGCTGCCGAGGCCCGTGCCCACCGCGAGAAGCGGGACCGCGCCCTCGCCACCATCTACCTCCACCTTGCCAAATGGCAGCAACTCCTTGTCCGCGGCATCCTCATCCCAAGAGAGGTTTGGAATAAGCCTGAGTCCACCTATGCTTCCAATTCAATCCTCATGAACATGTAGCTGCGTTGTCGCTTTCACACCGTGAAGATGGATGAGTCGGGCTCCGTGATCGATTATCTCAACATGGTGAAAGCTTTGGCTGACCAGCTTGCTGCGATTGAGGACCCTTTCAAGGAACGTGTTCTCATGCTGACCATTATCTCTAGCCTTCCTAGCAGCTACACTCCTCTCATTGTGGCCCTGGACAAGCGTGCTGAAAAGCTCTTGCTTGATGACGTGGAAGAGAGCCTGTTGTTTGAGGAGGAGCGCCGCAAGGAGGGAGAAGGAGGAAGCGGACTGGACGTAGCCATTGTCACCAACATGAGTCACGGGAGTGGTGCTGCATCAACCAACAGTGGCAGAGGTGGAGGAAAGAAGAAGGGAAAGTGCCACTACTGCAAGAATCCAGGTCATTGGGTGCGCGAATGCTGAAAGAAGAAGGCAGACCTTGCGACTGGGGTAGGAGCGGGGAAACAGCCCGACGCCTCCGCCAACACCGCTGATTGGGAGACTAGATTTGTGAGTAATATCTAGGTCCTGCACGTCTCAGCCAACACTGCATTGTTCTGGATCACCAAATCAGGAGCCACTCGGCACATGACCTGTCGCCGGGAGTGGTTTGTTGTCTACACCGCTATTGAACCTCGCCGAGTATACATGGGTGACAATCATGTGTAGATGGCGGTGGGAGAGGGTGGGATTGTCTTCTGTGCTTCTGTCCAGGGGAAGCATGTGGAACGTCATGTGAAGGAGGTGCTCCATGTTCCGGGGCTGGCAGTGAACATCCTCTCTGTTTCCTCTCTCATCTCCCAAGGCCTGCAGGTCCGCTTTGAGAATTGTGGTTGCACTATCTCAGCACGTGCGGGCCAGGTGCTTGCAGAGGCGGACAATGACGATGGCCTCTAACGAAGGGAGCTGCCTCAGCAGCAGCTGCGAGAGTGGGAAATAACGACATCGGCCTGTGGCATCGCCGGCATGGACACCTCGGCTTTGGCACAATCATCTCCATGCAGCAGCTGGTGCACGGCCTACAGCTGAAGGAGGTGAAGCAGCCCGATGTGTCGGCCTGCAAGAGCTGCATTGAAGGGAAGCAAGCCCAAAATCCATTCACAAGGGAGAGGAAGGCGGCAGCTGAGCTTCCGTCTCTTGTGCACTTTGACGTGTGTGGTCCCATGCCATCACAGTCCTTGTCTGGCAAGCTTTACTTTCTCAAATTATTGATGACAAGTCACAAAAGACGTGGGTGTTCTTTCTCTCCAGGAAGGATGAATGTTTTGACGCTTTCAAGGCATGGGTGGCTGCTGCACAGAATGAGAGTGGTAGGCGTTTAAAGGTGCTTTGCACCGGTGGCGGAGGCGAGTACCTCTCCAATGACTTCTGCAACTTCCTCAAGAACTGCGGGATCCGACACGAGGTGATGCCACCCGCAACACCGCAGCTGAATGGCGTGGCTGAGCGTGCCAACGGCACGCTCATGGAGCGTGTTCGCAGCATGCTCAAGGACACCGAGCTCCCGCCAACATTCTGGGCGGAGGCAGTCAACACCGCCGTGTACCTAAAAAACCGGAGCCCCACACGTGTCGTACAGCTGATGACGCCGGAGGAGGCGTGGATGGGACGCAAGCCGACCATCACACACCTAAAGGTGTTTGGGTGTGGTGCATTTTTCCATGTGCCTGCCGCTAACTGCAACAAGCTGGATGCCAAGGGTGTGAAGGCTGCCTTCCTTGGCTACTGACACCATGGGATACTGGCTGTACAACCTTGCCTCACATAAGATTGTCTGCAGCCGTGACGTGGTATTCAAGGAGGACGTGAAGGGCTGGACATGGAGCCCTATGGAAGCATTCACCATTGCACTGGCACTTGAGCCAGTGGGAGCCGAAGAGCCTGCAGCTGAAGAGGAGCAAGCGGAAGGAAGTGGTGATAGGGCAGCAGAGGGAGCTGAGGAAGTGAAGCAGCCGGCAACCGAAGCAGACAAGGAGGAGCAGCCGAGCAAGCAGCAACAGCTTCCATGGAGGTCTGCACGCCTCAACCATGGTGCAGATGGTCCTGTGGAGCTGCTGTGGCGATCCGAGCGCCTCGCAAGCAAACAGAGGCTGCTGGAGCTGCTGAACCTGTGTACTTTTTCATCTTCACAGGAGTCATCTGACCTCGAGCTCCTCTTCCTCACCGTCGCTGATGACCCAACGACATTCAGCAAAGCCATGCGCAGTGACGATGCAACAGATTGGCATGCCGCAACAGACAAGGAGTACGAGGCACTCATGAAAAATGAGACCTAGACTCTCGGGGAAGCTCCACGTGGCAGCCGGTTGATTGGCTGCAGGTGGATCTTCCGGCGCAAGCGCGGTGCTAATGGTAAGGTGCTCAGGTACAAAGAATGGCTGGTTGAGAAGGGGTATGCGCAGACTGAGGGTGTAAAGTACAATGAGACGTTCGCACCCATCGCAAAGTCTCCCTCCATCCGTGCAATCCTTGCTCTTACCGCTGCCATGGACTGGGAGGTACACCAGATGGATGCGACGTGTCGATTTCTGAATGGTGACTTTGAGGAGGATGTGTACATGAAGCAGCTAGAGGGGTATGTGGTGGAAGGGCAGGAGGATCATGTGTGCAAGCTTGTGAAGGCACTCTACGGCCTGAAGCAAGCGCTGCGTGCATGGTACCACGAGATTGATGAGCAGCTGGCTAGCCTTGGTTTTGTGCACAGCGAGGCAGATCATGCACTCTATGGGCGCGCACAGGATGGAAGCCAGGTCATCATCCTACTCTATGTTGATGAATTTCTTATTGCCTCTGACTCAAAGCCTCAAATATTTTAAGTATTCCCTTGCAGCCAGGTTCAACATGAAGGACATGGGAGAGCTGAGCTACTACCTGGGTCTCCAGGTGAAGCGTGATCGGCAGCAGCAGACCTTGGAGCTGTCGCAGAGCACTTACATGAGTGACGTTGTCAAGCGCTTCAACATGGGAGGTGCACGGAAGGTGGCGACACCGCTGGAAGTAGGAGCAAAGCTGAGCATCACGCAGGCTCCTCACGGCAAGCATCATAGCAGCCGCATGGAGGTGATACCATACCAAGCAGCAGTCGGGAGCCTCATGTATGCAGCTTTCGGCACGCGCCTTGACATCAGCCAAGCAGTGGGAGAAGTGAGCAAGTTCTGCGCCGACCCGGGTGTGCCACATTGGGAGGCCGTCAAGCATGTGCTGCACTACCTCGGCAGCAGCAGCAGCCTTAGCCTCACCTTCAACGGAAACGACAGCCCCATCCTCATTGGCTCAAGCAATGCAGATTGGGGCGGAGATCTGGACACAAGGAGATCGACAAGTGGTTTTTTGTTTTTGCTTGGAGGAGCAGCAATCAGCTGGAGGAGTAAGAAGCATGAGTGTGTTGCTCTCTCCTACACAGAGGCAGAGTACATCGCTTTGAGTGAAGCAGCACAGGAAGCAGTGTGGCTGCGTGAGCTGCTGGCAAGTCTTGGGCAGCAACAGAAAACTGCAACAACCATCTATTGTGACAACATGAGTGGCATCGCGCTCACAAAGAATGCAGAGTTCCACGCCCGCACCAAGCATATCAACCTGCGCTACCACTTCGTCCGCGAGCTCGTGGCAAAGGAGGTGGTGCACATCAAGTTCTGCCCCTCAAGCCGTTGGTAGCACATCGCTTTCAGCAGCTGAGGGCACAATGTGTGATTGTGTGATTTTTATTCTTGCAAAGTGGGAGAATGTTGGATATGGGGTGCCAAAAAGTGACCAAAGTGGGTTGCTCGATAAAACTCATCAGGCACAATAGATGAATAGAGGATGTTTTCCTGGTTCTGTAGCACTTTACACAACTCGATTCGGATTCCGTTTGAGGGAGATATTTATTTTCAAGGTTTGGTGGCAATGGGTCCGGTTCAAGTGACGACTCCTGCACTACCAGCACCAATGACGGCCAGAATTATTGGCCAGGGAGGTTTGGAGCGGCCTTCAAGGTAGAAAGGCGGCAGGAGGACCTTCAGGGAGCTTGAAGGAAGGTCCCCACCAAGATTATTGGTTGTGCTCATGGCAGGGATGGTAATTCTCTTTTGTGCTGCCGCTCATCCCGCTAGGCTAGGAGTGTGCTAGGAGGTGAACATTGACAGAGTGGTTCTTCCAGCTCCATGTGTCAAATGAGGAATACTTAGGCTTGTTAGAAAGCTGTGCTAATTTATTTTCTCATCCACGAGTCAAACCAGACATTTGCACTCTCTACCCAACTTCACACGCTTCCGTAATTTTGTCTCTGCAGCCTATAACTTGTCTCTAACATACAATTGGTCCTACCTAGCGGCTCTTGGTAAACTTGATCACCTCCCTGAGGGCTGCCTTTGATTGTAGAACCTGGAAAGATTCTGCAGGGATGTCCAGCTGATTTTTGTTGAAACCCTTTCTCCAAAATAAGATGGAGGCATCATGAGAACCACCAGCTGAGGACTCACCACACGGGATGTGCGAAAAGCCATTTTCTTGCAGTCGATTCAAACTGGCAAGAGTGGAAGAAACATGCATAAAAAAAATCCATTGAATCTCTATGTGGTTTACACGCGTAATGAGTTCACAGCTAAGGGATACCAACACATGTGTAGAATGTACTGAGGCTGGATTTGCATCATGTTTTACACAAATTATCAACAATTGGGAGAATTCGGGATAACTGTGATTGTTTCATTTTGAATGAACGTGACACAAGGGTCTTGTATCACAAATGTTCATGAATATTCTCAGATTTTCTTGCAGAGTTCAAACATTTCCTCATAGACATGAATGTTCTTGTCGTGTGGATGTATACAATGATTGGACTCTGTTCTTAGTATTGGTCCTTTTTTTCAAAATTTAGAGCACTTCAAGAAATAAGTGGCACAGAGGATATTCATTCTTGCCACTCCACTTACCTGTTGGTCCTGGATGGGCCCTATTTCTCCAGGAACTTGCACGCGGAAGGATAAGGTTAATTTGCATATCTTATGATGCATGTGAAGATTGTGCCCTGTGAAAGCCCTGACCATTTGGCCATGATCCATTTCTTCCAACTATGCTGAGGCGGCCAACCACATGCAACATTGGACTTGTTTTCTTGAGACATTTGATTTTTTTCTGACGATAATTGTAAATTGGATTGCGATGGTGGAACTATGCCAGTAGGAGAGTCCTGCCTTTGGATATCAAAGGAGGACATGAATCCATATTGTTGGCCGGCTGAGGAACTGTGTACTACGTATGGAGGTGGATGTGTGCTGGATATGCCAGTTGCAAACTCAGGAAGATGGACAACTTTCATAGAAGGTAATCTCTGGAGCCAGTGATTGTAATTCAGTTGATCTGTCAAGCGAAGATCATTTGGCAAATTATCTTCCCTTGCCCGATCAATGATACCATGAGAAACTGACATCGATGGAAAATCTTGGCCGTTGAAGTCTAACCACTGGAAAATACCTTTCCAGCTGCGGCAATCGTGAGGCATCCAAAGATCACCACTGCCGCCGACAGTGATTCCATCAAACGGACCTGAACATCACATGGACAAGACCAGTCTCAAGAACACGCATGCCAACTACAAAGAGGTGGAACTGACCTAGTTCTAATCAACTGTTCCTTATCTGTCTTGCATGAGTCAGTGCTTCAGTGTAACCAGCAAGGGGAAAGTTATTCGTTGGTGTAATTTCCATGATGGTGGTGCATGGATTCAAATGCAAGTAAATCCAAGAAGACCAATGACAGCTAGATCTTGATTCAACAAGTATTCTTGGATTGCCTCTCAGTTGATCTGAGAGGAGGAGGAAGTCCAGGAGGCGGCACTCACCGCTTCTGCTGGCAGTGTTGGTGATTTGCACCAAGAGACGTGAGCCAAACACTCAGTTTCTTAAAGCTTGGTTCTTGTGGCTGCTTTGGACCACCACTGTGGTTTTGGGTTCTCAATGGGCACTGGTGATTGAAAAGAAACAGATACGCCACTTTGCAGTTAAAAAATCTCTTGCTTGCCGCATTCTTGGCCAGAAGCAGCAGAAGCAGTTCTCATTTTTTGTGAGATGCTACATAGATCACAGTTGTCCATATGAGGAATTTACGATATTATCTGTTATGGTGAAAGATATCACCAGTGGGCACTGGAAATGAAACTGGTTCTCCTCTCCCAGAACCTATGGGAAGTCATGTCTAAGAAAACAGGCAGTACCCTCAACTCCAGTCCACAAGAACTACAGACAAGGCAGAATATTTTGTTTGAAATTCTTTGTAAGTATGTCTCTCAAAGATAAAGGATCCTTCTCCACAAGAACAATCCAACAGACAGCCCCTGTGCAGTCTGGTACGCACTGAGAGCATTTATTCTAAAAATGGATGCAGTTATGATCCATGAGCTCAAACAAAAAAATAATTTCTTACGAGTGAGGAAACAGCAACGGATCTATGATAACGTCTTGCACCTCAATATTATTTCTGATCAGCTGCAAGATCTTGGTGGCCGGTTTTCACCAAGGGAACTGTCCCTTACACGTTTACAGTCTTTGCCAGAACGTCTACATGGCGATGGTCGCGATGTAGTAGGATGAAACCCAAGACCAAATGGGATTGTGTATGGATGAAGACGCAGAGGATAGGCTTGCACGGAGGGGAAGTCACCTGTTCCTAGCCCGTCCAGCCATGGTGGATAGTTGGTATTCCTATATTCATTTCTTTCATTTCTTCTTTGTATTCCTTCCTTATATCCTGTCCCCCCCCCCCCCCCAAAAGAGGTGTTGGGCCAGGATAAGGGCGTGCCAGAAGGCGCAAAAACTATTCTCTTATTTTGCTTTGTTTTTCTATCTTTTGAATCCTGCTCCCCCCATATGAGACGTCGGAGCTTGGGCCACTTGAGCGCCTGTCAGGTATCTGATAGAGACATGAAGGTGTATGAGAAGAAGAAGAACAGCAACAACCAAGTCCATATGCACACAGCAGACCAACAGCAAAAACCAGCAGCAGCAGCAGAACGAC
>SZWC01004247.1:144025-151640 GCA_023375785.1 Penium margaritaceum
TCATTGAATGAAGGCCATGGTATCATCTCATGAATAAAAACATTTAATGTGAGTAACAACATTAGCACAAACGTCATTCCTGACAAGAGCACAAACATCAACTAACAAAGTAGTGGATGTGTTAGCTTTTGTGATCACCTTATCTGAAACCTTTTTCTTTACTTTTGTAAACAAAAAACAACTATAATCTCCGAATTCTGATGGATCAAGTATAGTAGCCTAATTAGAATTTAAAAGGAAGAAGAATGTACAGCACAAAACCGGCAACAACCAAATCCCATAACGTAGTTGCCCCTTTGGCACACAAATACCTTGGTAAGTGCAGCATGATTTAGATCCTACATTATCCAAAACATGTAACAGTCAAATGAGCTAACAATATTCAAGGGAACCATGGTTTCACCAAATTCAACAGATACAAGACAAAAAATATTGTAAGTGACTATATTGTAGCTAGACTACGTGTCGTGGGAGAAGACAATGCGTCCACTTGGGTACAAGGTGATCAAGGGAAAGTGGCTTTTAAAGAGGAAGCAGGAAGAAGTAGGCCACATAACAATTTAGAAGGAAAGACAAAACGCCTTAGAATAGTTTAAGCAGAAATGAATCCACTACAAAAAGACCTTTACTCATAGTTAAACGTTTTCTTCTATTCATTTCCTCCTCTCTTTGAAAATAGAAAAGAACTTCACGATTCACCACATTGATCCCAAAACTGATTTCTATCATGGTAATCTGGAGGAGGAGCTTTGCATGGATTTACCAGAACCAAGAGAATGAAAAGAACATTGTTAACATGTTACAAAAGCTGTTATGTAGTTAAACACATGCGTTGCATGCTTGCATAAAGAATCTAGTTGAACGAATTGTGTGAATAAGATTTAAGGGAATAATAAACAATACATAATCTATCATTACCTCCCTACCTATGGGATCCTTGCGAGCATAATTCAAGTGAAATTTATGTTTCTCCTTTCCTCCAAGATGTCGACAATGGATGCGCTACAAGAGTGCTTCTAGATACATAATATTTGGGGAAAATCAAATTTCCTTTGCACTTTGAGTATGAGTGAATTTAAATGTGGCACCCCCTCACCACAAAAGATATGTAAGAACAAAGACGTCTTGTAGCCATAAAACATGGAGGGCCAACCCATTGGTCTGCCGCTTTGGAAACAAAAGTACCTTTTCAACTTCAATGGACAAGTGAATAAAACTTATCATCAAAAGTACTAGAGTTTCATTAGAAATCTTTTGTACCTAATGGTGGAGAGCAAGCCAAGATTTTCACAAGCAAGGATTGCCATGACCCAATACGGACCGTGAAGCGAATAGTTTCCTACTTTGATGAAACCATCTACATTTTCATCACATACAATGGCATCGACAATCCAAATTTCAACTACAAAGACATAAATTAAGCTTCAACCCCAAGGACCACAAGATTACCTTAACACATGTGTTTTTTATGCATGCATGTGCCATGAGTTGGTGTAGTAATGGCAAGTGATTGTGGCCACCTCAATATTGAAGGATGAGTATACTTCCCTTTTGTTTGACAGCATCTCATGATTGATGTAACCAAGATTTCTATGGTACGAAGTCTCATGAATTTTGAAAAAAAGATCTTAACTACACTTGTAGCACCATGCTCGTAGCAAACACAGACATTGCCTATCACTTCTTTAGGCAGATGGAAGAGGGGGGTGCTAAGACAGAA
Source organism: Penium margaritaceum (assembly GCA_023375785.1). Classification (NCBI taxonomy): domain Eukaryota; kingdom Viridiplantae; phylum Streptophyta; class Zygnematophyceae; order Desmidiales; family Peniaceae; genus Penium; species Penium margaritaceum. Next base: position 145,746 of record SZWC01004247.1, read on the forward strand.
TGTTTCACTCCAAGCTCCAATTAGGTCGTTGATGTTTCTAGCTAGCAAATGACACGTGCAAAGCAACATTTCTTCATGTAGTCATGTGGACGTAACCCGCATGGACTACAATAAAATGGGATTTTTCTAGATTAGGGAAATTTGGCTCAGTTTCAGTTTAACGAGATAAACCTTCATAAAGATACAATATGCATAAGTTGATTGTTGATCCAACTTCCCTGTTGTGAAGATTAAATGGAAACCTTTCTTTGGTAAAACCTTCAGACTAATCCAACTCTTGATTTTTTATGGTACTTTAAGTTGATAAGAACGAAACATGCAAAGTTTCAAGTTAACATGGGCAATAAATCAATGCATTTTCTTAATAAACATAAATGGCAAGAGCTCTGAGGTCAACGCCTCATGAGAAAATTATCTGAAACTTTTCTTCATCTTAGGATTGTTTCGAGCAAGAAAATGTCCCCTCTTATTTTTCTCTGGCTAACAATTGACACATGAAAATGTACCATAGAATTTTGGATGATATGACAACTAGAATTGGGCCATGAGAGTACTATTTACATCTGTAAGTTGTGGGTTATTCGTGGGCATAATTGCTAAGCTAATTCCCTCACTTTTGTTGTGTTCTGGAAAAAATTCAGTTTGCCTTTGCTTTCATGGCTAAGGAATGGGGCTTGTGAGAAATTTAAATAGTCAATTCCCTAGCTATTTATGTTATATAAATTTTTCCTTCAAGCGCAATCAATTCTCACATACTAGGTTTCTCCAATTCTTCTCCTCTCCTTTAGTTCCAACAAGTATTTCCTTGGATGATACTCAAGTTGATGTAATTGTTTGGATTTGAAATCTTATTAGTGAAAGAGAGTTGAAAGATGGAAACATTTTTATTCACAGAAACAATTACTTCCTCATCTGATATAGACTGTTCATATTTTTGCCTTGATGTGAGTATTTTTATTGCATAGGTCAATCATTCTGTGAAACTCACCTCATTCTGTACATTGATATGAGATGCATGTTTTTTATTTTCAAATCCCATAAACATCACCTTACACATGACTGCCACCAAGGAGGTGGATATGATGATTTAATTAGATTAAATCCATAACAAAAACGTGGAAAATTAAATAAAGACTCTCTGAATGCAGAGTTAGGAAAACTTCTTTTGTATGAAGGAAAGATTATCAACATTAGGTTTCTTTAAATAAACTGTTTTCTTTCAAATATGCACAAAAATGTCAAAATCATGTAAATTATTCATTTTTAACATGGGTTTAATCACATATAATTTTTTGAATTGATGAACATTGATGTGTACTTTTCAAACCCGTTCTTGATTTCATACATGTTTGAGAAGGTGGTGAATACGTTTTCTATCCTTGTGGTCATAGTTTTGGAGAGATTTTCAAATTAATGCAATTTGAAGACTTATTTCATATTGAAATGAAACTTAAAGTAAGGTTGTTTGTCTATGCAATCACACTATGTAGACACATACTATGACATTCCCCCGATCCAGTATGAAGGCAAGGGTCATGAGGAATGTATTTAAAATATTAGTGTGTAATCCAACACACTTAGTGCAATGAAAACAAGACGTTATTATATTATGAACTTTACAAAATTCTTTTGATTCAACGGAACCCAAATAAATACTAGTCCAGTTCACATGAGCGCCTTTGAATGATCATGATCTTAAAAAACATGGGTACAACAACTTTGTTACGTTTCATAAAACATAAAATACCATTTTGTAAAAAACTTGATAAACGATGACCAACGTCATCGTGCTACTCACCAAATCATTTATAACTCAACAATTACTTAATTATAATGCAAACATTGGTGCAATCTTGCACCTCGTCACCACTTTCACAAATGCTATCATTTTAGATGATGCAAATCATGTAAGAAACCGTTTTACACTCAAATCTTTCTCAGACATTTCAAAAAGAAGTGTGGCACTTGTAGAACTTACCTACAATGTCATAATGTAAAGTAAAAATTATTAAACAAATAACAAATGAACCACTATGAAAAGGAGACGAAAAATTCATCCATCTCTAGTTTTGGACCATGCTTTCACATGTCCTTAGACAGTGGAGTATAAAAATCTTCCCTTTGTACCTGAAAATCTGCCCCTTGTAGGCGTAAAGCTTATGGTCACCACATAGAGAAAACTAGATGAGTGGTAAGAGGTCTCTCACTTGAAATTTGTAAACGAAAACGTTTTACATTTGTTTAGGAATTGTTGGATAAGCGATACTTAACATTGATAAGGATACAATTTTCCTTGATATCAATATGTTTCTTTTCAAATACCCAAGCCAGGTGTACGAGGTGGCTAGAATGAATACACCTTCAAAGGTTTATTAAAACGATACCTCAATTTATGTATCTTTATTGTTAAGATAAAAAGCATGAAATGTATCTTAGAATGGTATGTTTTGTGTACTTGGTTAGAAAACAAAACATACATTCTCATTGGGAATGAGCGATTAGATACCCAACATGTCCAAAATATAGGCAGGCATGCTTACACCCACTAAATTAGGAAGGACCAAATTTAAACTACCATATCCACAGGTTGGTAAAATGAAACGACAAATTCACAAGAAAGCTATGCCGTTGCTACATGAAATGTGGAGTCGAAATTCTGATGTCATCATGCTCCTCCAACAATGACAAACCCCTATTTTGAGATGTTTTGGATTGTTGAAGGGAGGGATCTGCTTGGGGTTTGCATTGAGAGTCAAAGATACCCCATGCGTTGAAAGGGAATCTGCTAGGCACCGCTACCACGGGGCCTAGTAGATTTTTGTGCAAAAAGTTAAACTCTCAACCTGGAATGCAAATAAGGATTGGGTTTGTGAGTATTTGTTCTGCAAACCAGGGGTGGTTTATGACATGAGAAAAGAGACAAATGTCTGAACTAGGCATTTTTGTGCGACTGCAATGTACTTTTTTTTTCAACGCGCAAACCCACATTCATGATGTCGGGTTATATATTTCACACAAACTCTGCCCACGGAAAACATACAAAAGTTTCAATAAGAATAACGGGGTTTGTGAGTCAAAAACCAAAAGCAAAAGAGTCATTGCTTTATCAAGATCTTGTGAGGGAGTGATAGTCACACTCGAGCGAAGACACACGATCCTCGTCGCTATGCTCAATCTGCAAAGCATGTTGCTGACAAAGAATGGCAAGCAAGGGTCGATAACCTCATTCCTTTTTTAAGTGATTAAGATGCAATCTCAAGATTTGGACTCGCTGGTATGCTAGCAATATTGTGAGCAAAGTGCGGGTATGCGAGCTATTTGACCCTTCTCACTGATCACGTTATGGAGTAATAAACAAATAATTATTCACTTATCGTCAAGCCTCAAAACCAAAGATTTTTTTACAAAACAATAACATGCTGACTAGCCATGGCGGTTATATGTTTCCCAAATTTAATTTTTCAAGCGTTCAAAGTACACATCAAGGATCTTTTGTAAAATATTTCTTTAACAAATAAAATTATACTATATGATTTTTAACACCAACAGTATCACATTATACTTTCAAATAAATATTCATGAGAAACCTCTTATGAAATGAATAAAGTTGGGAATTCATTATCCATATACATTTCAATTTGTTTTAGATGTTCCTTTTATTGGATTTTGAATAGGGATAAATGAAAAGTAGAAACAATCAACATGTTATGGTATTTACTAAATTTTCATAACTTACAAAACTATTGTACAAATCATAGCACTTTGTGAATCACAAGTGCCTCTTCCTTCCAAGGTTAAAAACATATCTTTAAAGGATAAAAAAAGTTATTGGAGACTATAACATGGGAATTAGGTGCCTATGAATCATCCTCAAAATTTTTTTATGTATCCAAACGTCTTAAGAAATCTAGTCTTTTACTATCATAACAAATTGGATGTATAAATTATTATTGCAAATGAAAATGCATCATAAAAATATATTTTTTGTGTCACAATTTAAATTAAAAATTGATCTTTTTCATCAAATGAAGTTACACATACTGTTTTTGGCAACACGATGTGGTGTGCAACACTCAATTAAATTGTGAATGAAATGAAAAACATCAAGTAAAGTAAAATGGAATGCTTTAAACCCTTCATACATGGACTTAAGAACAGCGAGACCCATCGTTTGGATGGGAGCTATGTTAGGAAAAAGAGCAGGCATGCTGAGGTTTGTTTGTGTAGCAAGAATTAATGGCGGGTAAGGTGGTTGACCCTTTGCATAAGAGGACTCTCCTATGTAGGGTCTGCCTCGCCATTGTTGCCTCACTTCAGTTTCTAACCATTCAACATTGTTTCTACTGCTCTCTCCTTACTCTTGCCTCCTCTCCTCGATCTCAGTCTTTTCAACATAGCATCATGCTAGCTTTCATGAACTGGGTATTGACTCCGCTTCCACCGCCTCTGTCGCTCTCGCCTGTCCCCGTAGGACTCGTTGCCAATTCCCCCCCTCCCGCCACACTTGGCGCTCGTCACTCGTCATTCTCTTTGTTTGTGTAGCAAGAATTAATGGCGGGTAAGGTGGTTGTCCCTTTGCATAAGAGGACTCTCCTATGTAGGGTCTGCCTCGCCATTGTTGCCTCACTTCAGTTTCTAACCATTCAACATTGTTTCTACTGCTCTCTCCTTACTCTTGCCTCCTCTCCTCGATCTCAGTCTTTTCAACATAGCATCATGCTAGCTTTCATGAACTGGGTATTGACTCCGCTTCCACCGCCTCTGTCGCTCTCGCCTGTCCCCGTAGGACTCGTTGCCAATTCCCCCCCTCCCGCCACACTTGGCGCTCGTCACTCTCCACCCGTGGCGACCGGCGCCGCCTCCCGTGGTGCTGGGCGCCTCCCCTCGTGTTCGGTGTCCCCTCTTGTTGCGTTCGGCGCACTTGGCGCTCGGTGCCCCCTGTCGTGGTGTTCAAGCGCCCGTTTTGCTCGGCGTCCTGGCGTTTGGCGCTCTCCCCCATCCTGGCGTGCTCCGGTTCCTCCCCCTCCCAGCCATGCGGTGCGCGCTGGTGCCCCTCCCTTCCATCGTGCACATAGGCGCGACTAGCAGTAGTAGCAAAAGGAAGGGAAGCGCCCCCCCCCTCCAACCAGGGGAGGAGGTACCCCCCCTTCTTTTGCCCCCCTCCCTCCTTGCTCGGCGCTCCCTCCCTCTGCGTTCTGCACCCGCCGTCCTCCTTCCGCACCTTGTTCTCCCTCTCCCTCACTCCCTCCCTCTTGTCCTTCCCCTTCCCTCTCCCTCGTTTTCGTCCTCCCCCTCATCCGTCCGTGTCCATCCCTCCGTCCCCCGTCCCCCCTCCCCCTTTTCCTCCCCCTCTCTCACTCCCTCGCTCTCTTTCCCCCCTCCCTCTCCCTCGATCCCGTCCCTTCCCTCCCCCCTCTCCTTCGCTACCTTCCTCTCGTCCCTCCCCTCCCCTCTCCCTCATTTCCGCCCTCCCTCTCTCCCTTGTCCATCCGCCCGTCCGCCTGTCCCCTCCCTCCCCCTCCCTCTCTCCCACGCTCTCCTTCCCCCCTCCCTCTCCCTCATTCCTGTCCTCAACCTCCCCCCCTCTCCCTCACTCCCTCCCTCTCGTCCTTTCCCTTCCCTCTCCCTCATTTACGTCCTCCCCCTCATTCGTCCGTCCATCCATCCCTCCGTCCCCTGTCCCCCCTCCCCTTCCCCTCCCCCTCCCTCTCTCCCTTGTTCTCATTCCCCCCCTCACTCTCCCTCCATCCCGTCCTTTCCCCCTCCCCCCTCTCCCTCGCTCCCTTCCTCTCGTTCCTCCCCACCCCTCTCCCTCGTTCCCGCCCTCCCTCTCTCCCTCATCCGTCCGCCCGTCCGCCCGTCCCCTCCCTCCCCCTTTCCCTCCCCCTCCCTCTC
>SZWC01004247.1:152272-178251 GCA_023375785.1 Penium margaritaceum
GCCTTGTCCCTCCCCCTCCCTCCCTCTCTCTCTCTCTCTTTCTCTCTCTCTCTCTCTCTCTCTCTCTCCTCATCTCTCTCTCTCCCTCTCTCTCTCTCTCTCACTTCTCTCCCCCCTCCCTCTCTCTATCTATCTCTCTCTCTCTCTCTTCTCTCTCTCTTCTCTCCCCCCTCCCTCTCTCTCTCTCTTGCTATCTCTCTCGCAATCTCTCTCTCTCTCTCTCACTCTCTCTCTCTTTTTCTGGCACTCTTTGTCTCCATAACTCCTAGGACAGGAAAGGACAGGATAAGGCAAAGGACAGGACAGGACAGGATAGGACAAGACAAGACAGCACAGGACAGGACAGTCTTGTCCTGTCCTGTCCTGTCCTGTCTTGTCCTTTCCTCTCCGGTCCTGTCCTGTCCTATCCTGTCCTGTCCCATCGTGTCTTCTCCTATCCTGTCCTTTCCTGTCCTGACCTGTCCTGTCATGTCCTGTCCTGTCCTGTCCTGTCCTGTACTGTCCTATCCGGTCCTATCCAATCCTGTCCTGTCCTGTCCTGTCATGTCGTGTCCTGTGTTGTCCTCTCCTGTCATGTCCTGTCCTTTCTTGTCCTGTCCTGTCCTGTCCTGTCCTGTCCTATCCTCTCCTGTCCTGACCAATCCTAACCTGTCTTGTCCTGTCCTGTCTTGTCCTATCATGTCCTGTGCTGTCTTGTCCTGTCCACACCTGTCATTCTCTCTGTCTCTGTCTCTGTCTCTGTCTCTTTCTCTATCTCTGTCTCCTTCTCCATCTTTGTCTCCATCTCCGTCTCCGTCTCCGTCTCAATCTCTATCTCCTTCTCCATCACTCTCCCTCTCTCTCTCTCTATCTATTTATCTATCTCCCTCTCTCTCTCTCTCTTTCTCTGTCTCTCTCTCTCTCTCTCTGTCTCTCCTCTCTCTGATCTCTCTCTATCTCTCTCTCTCTCTCCCCCCCCCAACCAACCCCCACATGGTGTCTCCTTTGTCTTTGCGTCATGCCGTGGTGTACCCAGTCCTCTCTCCCTTCTCTCCTCTCACTTCCGAGTGTGTTCCTCCCTACGGTGCTTCCCTTCTCTTCCTATTTGTCTTGTGTCCTACCTCCTCGTGCCTTCTCCTTCCCACTGCCTCTCCCTCCCTGCGCTCGTGGCCCACGTCTGTCCATGTCTGCTCCGTATGCTCTTCTCTGCTTCTACTGTGCAGCCCCAAGGCACGCTTGGCATAATTTTTTGCATCTCCCTCCCTTGTGGGTGCCTCGCGACCTCCGCAATATTTCCCCTGTGTCATTGTCTCCTCGTTCTCTCCTTCCGCATCTTCCTGCCTTCGCCGCCCAAGTTTCCAGTCTTGCCGCTCTTCATGAGTCTTCCTGCCCCCTCCCCTTGCTGCGCACGGTCCACGTTCTCACAGATGTCATACGCTTGACGTCTGCGTAGCCTTGCGCCTGCTCTCTTTTATCTAGCGCCGCCCATCGCCTTCTTTGTTCTCTCGCTGTTGTCCCTTCCCTTCTCCCTTTTCCCTCCTCCCCTCATTTTCCTACCTCTGATCCCTCTTCACCACCCCCCTCTCCCGCCATCCTCCCCTCAGCCAGCCCCTCTTTCTCGCTCCCATCCCTCACCTCCCTCAGTTCCCCTCCTCCCCCTCCTCTTGTTCCACCTCTCTCCCTTTCTTCCCCAACCTCTCTCTCCAACTCCCCGACCCTCTCTGTTCTTTCTATGCCCATCACCCCCACTGTCATCCTTCATCTTCCCTCCAGCTCCTCACACCTCCTCTCGATTCCTCTTCCTCTGCGGTTCCCTCCACTCCCTTCTCCCTTGTTGCTCCTTCTGCCCATCCCCTTGCCTCACTCCCCTCCACTCGGTCAACGTCTTCTTTCCCTTCTTCCGCCACCACATCTACCTCGGCTTCTCCCCTCTCACCCGCACACATCACCACCATCACTCTTCCCCTCCCTCTGGCCGATGTTGCCTCCACCTCTTCGCCTCTACATCCGCTCGCTTCCTCGGTCTCCACCTCACCTCTGATGTCTGCTCATTCCTCTTCCTCTGGTCTTCTAGCCTCGTCTTTTCCATTCTCTCCCCACTCTCCTCTACCCCTCACTCCTCTCCCAATGTCAGCCCATGCCTGCAAGCGTGCACGTCAGCAACTCCGTCGTCTCTCCATCCCACCTACATCTCCATCGACCGAGCCTATGTCCTTTCCCTTGCCTTCCTCCATTCCCTCTCCCATCCTAAGTGACCTTCATCATTATCTCATCGCTCTCATTTGACGGTTTCCTACCCTCCTTGCTTCCTACGCTCTCATTGAACCCTATGTCTCCACCCACTCCCTTGATCCCCTTCACTCTGTCATCAAGGATGCCTCCAGGTTGGTCATGTCCACAACAGAGCTCCTTATTCCATGTTCTTGCAAGAGCACCATGTCCATTCACCGCCCTCCTATCTGTCTTTGCTATCATGGTAAATGAAATGACTGCAAGACACACAATCGTGTGGGAGCTGTGTCATATTATGTACGCCTCTTGCATAATGCGCTTGCGTAGTGGTGTTAAAAGTAGTGACAGCGAGACTCACCATCTTGTGGGAGCTGTGTCATCATGTGTCCTCTTCTTGCATACTCCATTTGCATAGTGGTGTTGAACTTAGTGACAGCGAGACCCACCATTCTTGTTGGAGCCATGACATCATGTCTCCGCCTCCTACATACTCTGCTTGCATAATGGTGTTGAAGTTGTGATAGGGATACCCACCATCTTATGGGTGTTGTGTCATCATGTGTTCTCAACCTGCATACTTCATTTGCATAGTGGTGTTAAAATTAGTGATAGCGTGACCCACCATTCTTGTGGGAGCTGTGTCGTTATGTCTCCGCCTACTCCATACTCCACTTGCAAAGTGGTTTGAAAGTAGTGATAGCGAGACCCACAAATCATGTGGGAGCTTTGTCATCACGTCTCTGCCTCCTGCATACTCCGCTTAAAAAAGTCATCTTAAACTTTGTAGATTTCAGAACAGCGAGACATATCGTTTGGATGGGAGCTGTTTTAGGAAAAAAAGAAGGCATGCTCAGGTCCGTCAGTGTGACAGGAATTAATGGCGGGTGAGGTGGTTGTCCCTTTGTGTAAGAGGACTCGCCTATGTAGGCTCTGCCTCGCCATCGTTGCCTCACTTCAGTTTCTAACCATTCAATGTTGTTTCTATAGCACTCTCCTTGCTCTTTCCTCCCCTCCTCGATCTCAGTCTTCTCAACACATCCAATAACTTCAAAGTTTTCAAAATCGCTTTTCATGAAAACAACATGTCAAAAAATTTGGAAGAACATTTTACTTAGAGTGCAATTTTCCTCATCAAAGACATTTTTAACATGTTCTTATGGCCCATACAACGAAACATTTATGAAATGTGCATCTTTACAAGCAAAAGACAAGAAACATTTCTCTTCATGAGAATAATTGAAATTTATTCCTACATCAAAAGAACAACTAAATTCAATTGAGGAATAATGCTTTTTAATTTCTTCGTGAATCATCAGAATATATTTCTACTAGTACGCTTTTTGGGCACCTTTTCTCGTGAATGGTCCTCTTTGTGAGATATAGCAGGCACTTAAGACCTACTTGGGCTTTTGTAAGACCCATTCTTGGTCTTTTCCAATGAACACTTCTCATTCATTTTCTCTTGATACATCAAGACAAGACTAATCCAAATTCAATATGCAGAAAATATCTATATTCAAATATCACACGCGTGAAAACTTAACTTCATTTAGCATAAAATGATTCCCCTCTAATAAAAATCCATCCTTTTTAAAAATAGGTACTCTAAGAGGCTCATATACATGCCAATCCATGGCCCTTCAACTTAAGAAAGTAAATCATCGTCCAAAATAGAAATGATAGAGAATGGCCTGTATCATAATCTCTATTTTTCTAACAATCGCATTTAGCAAGGAATATTTGAGCTGCTTCATCAACATACTTGACCAATATCTTTAGAGTTTGAAATTTGACTTGTGGAATAAGCTGTGGATTAGAATGGAAGATGGAAAGGCCCATGTTTCCTTCACAAGTGTTCAATTTATGGCCTTTGCAAATGAATTGCGCCACAATTGTTCAAATTTCACCATGAAGTTTCAAGAATGCCTCGTTGAGAGAGTGATATGGAAATTAAGAGAGATGTAAAGGGGAAGTAAGAAAAATATATGTAGAGAGAGAGAGGGAGAGAGATACACACACAGAGAGAGAGAGAGAGAGAGAGAGAGAGAGAGAGAGGTAGAGATAAAGAAAAAAGAGAAACTCACAAGAACACAACACGCATGGCTCTTGCAGGCACTATGAGGTGGTAAGAAACAATACATCACATTTTCATATAGTGGCTGAGGCAATGTTTTTCTATGATTCACTTCATGCACACTTGCATAAAATGTCTTATCAAATAGTTTGACCAATTGCGAAGTTCAAAAAGATATTTTGTTTTTACTAACATAATCGTTTTTTTCAATGTCCCTATAGGACATGAGCATGTTTGGAAATGGAATATGTTTCGACAAAGACCTATCATGATGTAGGATTCCTAATGATGTGCTTGCTTGAACTTTCATTGAAAGTATTAATGTTAAAGATGAAGGTAAATGGGTCATTAAGGTTTGCTGCTTCAAGATTTCTCAGGGCTTCACATAGTGTTGGTCTAGGAAAAACTCAAGAGGTTTCCACGTAATGTTACCAGGAATTTCACAGGTTCGTGGACCAAGTGAAAGTTGAAAGTAACCATTGAGCACATGTTAACTTCCACCATGTCACCAAATGATTGCTTATAGATGGCATATGGTCTCAGCATCTACTCAAGTCCTTGTTACTTTAACTTGATCTTTCAAATATTTCTTTTTTAAAAAACCATATGATTCTAAAGAAAAATGCGAACAAACATCCGAATAAAGTGAAAATTCAATCCTATGCTAAAATAAGCCTATGATTGGGTCCAAAAAATCTCCCAAATTGGGTATTTAAATACATGGGAAACATAGTACATGTGTATGGCTCTAGGATAAGGTGGGTTAAAGGAGCTTAAAACATGATTCAGCTTTAAATTGGAAGTCATAATCATTACGACCATCTTAGTAGCCACAAGATTTGTTAGTAAAGGCTCCACATTGACTTGATAAAGATGTACCATGCACATAAAATAGTCATAAAACAATAAATTGTACCAAAAAACATAAAAAAACAGTCCATGAGAATCAAAACATGGTAAAAAGCGTTCACAAATTGTTTTCAAACTTTATGTTGTTCAGCGTAAGACCGTATTCAGAGATTTAGAATGTTGCTCCACCATACTCACCAAGACAATGATCACCTCATGGAAATACAAACAAAAGAAAAATATTGATGCTCATCCTCAATATGATTCATTTTACCACTACAATAAAATACTTTTCAAAACGGATGCGCAAGGGCCACTTTAAACTCATGAAAATGCGATTCTACTTATAGATGATGTTTAGGTGACCATCCTTACTTTATAACATGTTAAACTAGTTCACATTGTGTCTTCCAACCGTTTAAAAACATAATAACTTCTGTGTTACATCATAGACACAGTTCGTATTATCCAATAATGAATCCATGATAATGGTGTTGAAATGAATATCAAATGTGAACATCCGAAATATCAAAACGTTTTGTCCATCTTGAACGATGGTTTTGGCTTAGGACCATGCTTACATGCATTAGAACTCACGTTAGAGAAATTATCCATTTCTTCTAATTGGTCCATTTTAATCCTCAAGGTATGCCAACAAATTTATACAATGTTGTTACTATTATAAAATTATGTTGTGCATAGAAGACCAACTCATTTTGAACTTAAAAAAACAATGATCCATGAATATAGACACCATATTTTATAAAAAAAGGTTTAATCTATGTGGGTGCTTAGGATTGGTGAAGGATTCAACAAAGCAAGCAAACCCATGTTTCACTTAATTTCATGGAGATATTTTCACCCAATTTAGAATCTTCTATCTAGTTAATAGTGGCTATTACACCACTTGTAAGTTGGATTCAATAAATGAAAAAGTTGCCCATAATCTCATTTGAAAACAGATCATGCCTTCTTTCAAATGGACACATAAATTATTAAGAGACAACTTGGATAAGTCCTTCAACTCATGTAAGTGTCAATATGTAAAATAAATAAAAATGTCTCGACAAAGTCAATACAAATCATACCTACAAACTTGTTTGGCCTCTTTACAAGGAATGGGTGAAGAAAATTTCATATGAATCAAGTACCATATCACCACTTACTCTGATAATAGAAATTATCATGTCATTAAGTAAATTGAGCCAAGAGATTTTTGAGCCCATGAACCACAGCAATTTTACATTTCTAGCACCATTCGTAAGAATGAAGCATACTTAAATATCTTTCACTAAAAGACACAGTGTGTCATTCATAAACACATTTTTTCATTAGTACGTGTTGATTTATCCAGTAAATAGGCATTAAGGTACAAACTAACCCTATTGCTCCTCAATGGTTAGAAGGAAATACTTTCACATATTTCGCATCATTAAATGTGATGCAAGCTTTGTCAGGCATAAACAGTTCATGATGTATCTCTCAAAATCAATTTGAGGTTAGGTATAAACTAACCATTTATGATATTTAAAAGCAAAAAAGATCCACTTCATTGTGAAGGTCAATATCATGCGTAAACTACCTTATAAACATTTTTGCTTAAAACTTAAACAATGTTTCTTGTAAATTTTCAGTAAAACAAAATTTCACATATTTTTCATATGCATTTGAAACTAGAATAATTTAGTTTATAATGATTTAGAAAATAACATGAATGTGTTCACTTAATCGTTTCATTAGAAGTCTCCAATGTTCAAACATGAAACGACCATGAATAAGAATGAAATGAAAGGGTTTGAAATGTGGGAAAAACTTACGTTTTCAATATTTTAAAATCATTACAAAATTGTCTTGATCGTTTAAAATCAAGGACATCAACACGTTATAGTTATTTTGTTTCAAGCCATTGAAGGATTAAATAAGACATTCAAATTGTATGATAAACATGGCATCTGAGACGTTACAACTTGAATAATTGTTTTTCATTTTTAAACAAAATCTTACATAGGTGATATTTCTTATGGATTATCACCATTGTTGTTCCTATTCATGGTTGATTTCTTGCTTTTCAAGATTCCTATGATGGCCCATTCTTCTTTTCCTTGGCGCATATCAACCTAGGTTACTAAAATGTACATCATGATTGGCCTTCAACACATAACTATATGAATGAAATGCTATATTATACAATTATAAACTACATATGATTGAGTAAAGCGTAAGAAAAAATAATGTTTTGAAATCTATTTGTGATGTAGGTGTATCTAATTTTAGTTTTTAAATGTATCTACTTCCATCAAACCCAAATACTTTGTAAATAAAAAAATTTGAGAAAAACCTTTTAGTGATTTTTTTGGGATTTTAACTTCCAATATATATTTATTTTTCCTACATATTTAAGTATTCACTTGTTTCTCCTAATAACTTCACTGAAACTTTAGGTCTCTTTCATCTCTGCCCTTTTCTTTAATTTGAGGAGCAGTAGTGGTCAAATTTATCAAGGGTGGTGTTTGTTGGGGTCCTTTTTTGGTTTGATATGTCGCAACGATGAAGCATGGACATAAAACTTTGACAAGGAAAAACCATGGTTGCCCATGATTTCTAGTTGTGAGAGTGATTTAACCACATTCATGAATGTTCCAAACCACTTTTGCTTAAGTCTCACGGCCTCCTCTCATTTCAACCAAATATATTTCAAGATGACTAGGATGTGATCACAGACATGGAATTCTATGTTTGTGAGTGAGTGAGTGAGTGTGTGTGTATGTGTGTGTGTGTGTGTGTGTGTGGGTGTGTGTGTGTGTTACTTGTCACAATTATCAAAGTCGTTTTGAACATGTTGGAAGTCTCCTCTTAGATGATTTAGAAATCCATTCACCTCAACTTTGAGACCTTCTTTGATAATTCAGTTATGCAACCTTCAGAATTGTGCCTAAACTTGATCCTTAGAAAGCCTTGAAGGCAAATTTTAAGGTAGGGATAGATGTCAAGGAACAAACCATGAGTTTGCTATTTTATAAAAGATTTATAGAAATGAAATGTTGCTTGCAAAACAATTATATAAACTATACCATCATCTAGTATTTATGCTTTTCCATGCCATTTATTCACTAAAAAGGGAATTTGTTAATAAAAAACGTGTTATCAATTCATGAGCACAAAGTTCAATCTATCACTAAACCTGAAATTTGGGATGGGAGAGTGAATGTTGGGTAGTCAGATACTCTAAGGAAAAGTAATGCATTTGATCAGAATTAACCATTGTGTGTTGAGGATGACTTGTTAATCTTTTGGTCACCAACATAATTACGTCTAACCCTTGTGGCCTGAACGGAATTTTCCCATAGTCAATGGATACATGCATGATTATGATTTTGGCCTGAAGGGAAATTTTTCCACAGTTAGTGGATACATGCATGGAAAAAATGGTCATCAAAGAAACCTTGTAGGTTACGTTCATGTTGAATTTTTGCATGAGAGAATATCCAACATGTTGTAGAAATTTGTGACATCAAATTTCCACCTTATAGTACACATGATACTTTTGATTACTCTTAATGCCTTTTTTAATAAAGTGTCGACCAAAACTTCAATTATGGAACTTTTTATAGCATGGAAATTACTATTGAACTATGTGGTTTAAACAATTGTTGAATACTTCCAAAACAGGGTTCATCATCGTCTCATCAATCTTGCAACTGTGTTTGTGTCTAAGCATATCTTTGACTAACAAGACGTCAATGCCCTACTCCAATTCACGTAAAGGGGGGGGTGGCAATTTTGGTTGGTTTAGTGCTAGCTGAGGTGCCAATAGATTTAATTTCTTTTAATCATGAATATTGGGTTGATGGATATGTGATATGGTAGTTGGGGTTTTGAGCTTAAAACATTTTCATCCTTGAAAGAGGCAAATTTCTGACTTGATAAGGTAGCGATCATAAACATCAAAACTCATTGGATCAGTCTATCCAATGCATTTTACTTGCTTGCTTCATCATTGCATGAGTCTCAAGAGATACTAAAAATCATTCTTCACAAAGTTGTAGAAATCTATTTGTTGTAAGTTCACTATTCCTGTATTGTATAAACCGCAAAACCCACCGAATCGGAGTTAATTAGGTCATAAACCACATGAAAGACATTTAATTCTTTCCTCAAAAATTGAAAAAATATAATTGATGCCATATGGATTTAACAAGGTTTAGGGCACTAGTTGAAGAGTCTAATTGATTCGCTTAGTGGTATTTTTAAGCATAAAATGTTATGAATTGTGAAACAAAGACAAATGATGAGTCATTATTTATCAACATAACACAATTTAAACTTCCACATCCTTTCATTGTTAATGGACTAAGTAACAAATTGAAATCTAGTACTTGTTTTCAAGAATATGCGCATAATTCCTTTAGCACCAAATATGGGTTTTTATGAGATTTTCAAATAGTTCTTCTCATGGTTAACCGAAGGAACGCCATAAGTGTTGCATCAAACCCTTTAATGGAGACATGGAAACATGGCACTTGGATCATGATTCGTACGGTAGTGATAGCTCTTGAAGGAATAACGATAGAACAAAAACCTCCATTTATCTGGTGATCACGTGTCACATTTCTTCAATTATTTTGCAATAATGGATTGTATCTTGACCCAAAAGTAGTCAATCTTAAGTTTGAATTTAATCTTTACCTTGCCAAAGTGTGCCCTGAGACTAGTGCCTTGATTCCCCCAAAATAATGCACCAATGATCTTCTCTCTTTGTTATCACAATCTAGTGAGTAAGCTACTAAGGCAAATGGAAATGATAAAAAAAATGAATGGTATATTATACCCATCAAAGCCCACATAAAACGTCTGAAATAACTTTCGAATGTACATCTTTGCTTTAAAAGATCAATTTATTAAATCTGCTTAGCAAATGCAAGCATTGTTTGGAATTTATGTACTTTGGCAATTATTAATTATTTAGTAGAAACTACTTTATAACAACTCTATCCATTATCAAATTTTTCAAATGCATTGTACATGAATAAAGATGTTAAAATATGTATTCAACATTGCAAGCAACATATGGTCTCCATTCTAGAGAGAATTGCCAGACATTCAATTTGTGCAAAATCATCAAGACATCTACTCTTTCATATTTTCACTTCAACAGTATCCAACATAATAATTTGACATTAAAAAAATGTTCACTCCCTACGGAACACCTTTCATTACCAAAAAATTGTTTTGATGACCACCATATTATAAAATTTTAGATAGAACCATAAGGTCAAATCATCCATTCGGAGATGAATGATAGTCATGTGACATCTCACTAGATCCACATTATCTATGTAACTTTGAGATTAGAGAAACAAATCAGTACTCATGCATCTTCTTTAATAGATCAAAATTAGTACTTCGAACACCTATGAATGTTCATTGTTGAGGAAACGGTCAATCAATGACAGAATCTCATTTTTTATACCATTGTGATTCTCCATCCAATAATGAAATGGACCACGAACTCAATAAAATGGTGTGCAAAATGTATGTTCAGATTCCATTTTCTTAAAACAATGTCAGATATCCAACCACAGACCTCAATAATAAGCTCAAGTGGAGTAATTCATTGAGGTTAAAGTAAAAAATAGTTTCTTTTAGGTTTCCATAACAAATACTCAAATTTTCTAGTTGTTGGGAAAATGTTTTGCTACATGAAGTTGGTCGAAGTATTCTTTCCGCCTTTGTAAGGGGGAAAGAGAGACGGGATGGATAGAAGGGAACAAGGGAGGAAAGATAGGGAAAGCCTCAAGATGGGAATATGTGACAAAGGGAGCGGCAAGAAGGCATTGTACAACAGATACGAGAGGAAAAAAAGATGAAAATTAGTGTTAAAAAGGACAGTCATACCATTGTCAAAACAACAGGTGGTAGCTACGTACATTGTACCAACAACAAAAATGGTTAGATGTGAATTATTAGAGATTAGAAAAAATTTGAACACATGAAAATCAACGTTGGAATTATATGCCTGATTGAATATGAAGTGAGAGGTTGGAATTAAGGCATTCCCGGTAAATTTATTTATTGTTATTCATCTTCTTTTCACATAAACACTTTTTCATGTTTTAAAAAAACATCAATTATCTCATTATCCATATGTTTTATTTTATACGGTGTTTAATTTAAAAATAAACAACCATATATTTTCTATTTATAATATTATTGTTTCATGTGTTATAATTTTTCAGTTTTATATTTATTTATCTTTGTTTTAGAAAGGACAAATTTCAAATCTATATGCATGTATGTACTTGTTTTTTCTCCTAATTGAGTTGTTTTGAGTTTTTGTGTTCTTTTTTCAATGCGATGTTCATGTTGCATTTGTATTTTTTGGTTTTTTACCTCAAAGTAATTTATTCTACGTTTTGTTTTATGAATCCATCCTATATTCTACAGCTGATAATGTCTTAAAAAATTTAAAACATTCCCTTGAATTGTTTTCATCAATATCCATATAATCATTAAAAGTTTATCCAATACAGTTTTGGGTGCATCAGAACTTTTAAAGGTTCCCCATTTTTTTTACATTGCTTTGTTCATCTTCAAGAAAAATTTATTTTTCATTTCTTACTCTTAGAATTTCTTCCACATCAATCAAAATATTTTTCATTTATTAGCGCTTATCCATAAGCATATCTGCAATGTTAATTTTGCATTCAAGGTTATAATTCTAATTTTTTAAGCATAATGAAATATATTTCAATTTATTAATCCAATATATGTTTCTTTTCAATAAATTCGAAGTTGATTTGTGTGATGAAATACATTTGAAATGTTATCTATTATAAATTATATGCAAAATCATGGATTTATCCATAAAAAAACTTTGAATTACTGTTAGAAATTCTATAAAAAATCATGGATTATCCATGATTTGTAATATGTATACATGGATACATCTCTTCATACACGAAATGTTATCAAGATTTCATTTATCCACCATATCCTGATTTTATTGCATGATCCTCTCCTATCAAAATTTTCTTTGATTGATGACATGCTTTACAGTTTCATGCGATTTAACCTTCCTTTATCCCCAAACTTGTGTTACAGGTGTGATTTTATTTGCCAAGAACAAGTATGTGTTGTGGTAAGAAAATGGTTCAGTTGTTTTCCATTTTTCCTAGATGGTTTTTTATTTATTTCAGTGTTGTTGTTGTTATTGTATGTGACCCTTGTCGCTTCTTGCACATTATGCGGTACGTAACATGCCGCCGTTTTCTTTAGGGGTTTTAATTTTCCTCATTCTGTTAACACACAGCTTCTGTACCAAGCGATGACCAGTCAGGCTGTCTTACACACTCGAATCTGTTGCAGATAAGGAAGAGGTCCCACACTTCCTGCTGAGCTACCGGACAAAAGCATCGAAATCGCATCCTGCAACGCAAGTCAAATTTGTGGTCGTCTAGCGATCATGAACCGACGAGTTCACGACATCCACTTGTCTTCCGATATCTTGACACTCGTGATGAAGGCGAAATCAATATCTTGCCAATACTTCCATAACTACAAAACCTTATGCAACCGATGCAGTTCGAAATCATTCTTCGCGCAGGTGAACTTCTTATTCAATGTGTTGGGCGGTGTATGGCAACCAAAGAGGTAAACAAACTACGGGTGCGGCTGGATGTCGCTGAAATGCATAATTGGGGCTCCTCAACAATCTATTTCTCGGATGAAAGCAAGTTCCTGTCGGAGTGGTTTTTGCGTTACAATTGCCTAGGTTGCGTAACACCACTCAACGTCAAACTGTCCAGATAGACTCATGGCTTCACACCTCCAACAATCTCAGCAAGCCGTACACAGAACATGGAGGAATGAATCAAATCGGTATAACTATCCCCGTCCCCGCCAATCGTGTTCGAACATCAATAGTTGTAACCTCGACGTGGGAAAACGTTTGGAAACAGACGCTCCAGACCTCGCCGTCTACACCAGTCTTGTGATCAGCGATAATAATGATTCCCGGGGGGGCAAGAATTCGTGGACTCCACATGTCCTTCAACAAAATGCACAACGAACTGTTTGAAAGCATCCAACGAACATTTTCAGCGACAACCATCCGCTACCTATGGCTTCGCCTCGCAATCACTCAATCATGGGCGTAACTGGATAGGGTCGGAATCGTGCGTTGGTCTAACTCACCCGAGATTCAAACAAAATCAGAAATCCCCCCGAAGCTTCCAACAATAGCTTGTTTTAAGGACAACATGCAGATGAGTTTTCACTTTTTCTTCTTTTCATTAATCAACACTTCGTCCAAACATATGTGATGTGACATGAATTTGGTCCTTTCTATCTATTACTGTGCATGTTAGCTCTAGAAACATTTTATTCTGAAGCAACATTAGCCATTGCTATGTGTGTGTGTGTGTGTGTGTGTGTGTGTGTGTAATTCACACTTAAAGGAGATAAGGAAGGCATCACAACTGTAACACAACAATTAACGAGGTGAACCCAACATAGTGAGTAAAATCTAGATATCTGTCCACAATCAAACAACTCCAATGAATGTGAGTACTCATCTTCATTTATGGCGCCCTCCCATACCTCATGCACTCTTACCTCAATCGGTCGTTCAAAAGCAAGTCCGTTCATGAAATCTTGTTGTAGAAGAACAACGTGATAAGAGTTTGCCACTCTTAACGTTTTGACAATTTGGTTCGTTTTTTGAAGATTGCTAGTTGGTTTATGTTTTGGAAGCAAGGGTGACCAGAGCCATACCAAACCCTTCCAACATTGAGAGGAAACATTACAGAGACATTTCAAACACATCTAGAGGAGGGTTTTTGAAACAACCCCAACTGTTATATGAATCTTGAATGAAAAGAGAGTTCGTATAAGGATAGCATGTAACGTGTGCTTCATGTCGTGGTTAAAGAACCACGTTGAAGCAATGGATGGTATGATTAATCATACATGGGTATCAATGAATTAGAAAAGAAATTACTATATGTGAATGCCAAAAGACGCAATCCCTCTTCATCATAACAAGCAGTTAAAAATCCTTGTCGACATGAATGGATACTCACTAAAGTCATATACCAAAATTCTCATTTGTTTTGTGCTAAAGGACACCTTCATACTTTTAGGTGAGGAGAACAGAGGGTACATGAACAATATACGTCTCAACATGAATGTAACATGTGCTAGGCTGTAAGAGACAACTTAAGTGGATGATGTAGATGCATTGGGTAATTTGAGAGAATTCCACGATCATTTTCCACATAATGTTTACGAAGAGAATGTGACACACAGAACTATGAATGGTATGTGATGTTCGAACCTACCATGAAAATGCAAAATATCTTCCAAACAATAATTCTAATGACCTTGTTTTTTATTCAAAGATTATGTATGCATGTACTTTTTTCACTTCGTATCACTAGTTGTATAACATAAGTGCATACTGAGTAAATTAAAGCACATGGAATGAACTTTTTATGTGAATTATCAATTTTAGTAAAATCATAACATAAATATTGTTTTAATACGAGTCCCTTAAGTGCACAAAAAAAGAAACATAACCTCCATTTCAGCCTGCCTACATTGCATAAGCAAAGTGGCAACAACATTCATATAATTTTGATTATCATACATACATTATCACCTTGCACATCATGAGAAAGAAAAGGAATGAGAATACACAGCTATGACCATGCATGTTCATACTTATGCATCCGACTGTACACAACTAAGAAACACATCACAATATTTGTGTTTAGACAATGTAGAAAACAACAATTAACTGTACTTACATATTGAGAAACAATTTTATCTTAGCCACATATTTCTTTTTGGTGTTTTTGGACAGTTGTGGAGTACATGGATTCTTGCTAATTTGGTGCAAGATTCAAGCCTTCTGTTCTGGTGGCATG
Organism: Penium margaritaceum; assembly: GCA_023375785.1. Classification (NCBI taxonomy): domain Eukaryota; kingdom Viridiplantae; phylum Streptophyta; class Zygnematophyceae; order Desmidiales; family Peniaceae; genus Penium; species Penium margaritaceum. The sequence goes on from SZWC01004247.1 coordinate 167,333, forward strand.
TCTAGGTCTTTCATGAGAATGTTACAAGCTTTGGCTATCCAGTTCACATATTTAGACTCATGCAATCGCTCAAATGTGTACGATAGCTTGAATGCCACATGAAAAAACTAAAGCTTACACATCATGAGGCATGCCAACATTCTTCTCACCAACATGCCGAATAGCCATATGAAGGATAGCCACACATCCTCTTTCACAAAATCCCTACCACACCTGCCTCCCCCTACCAACCTTTAAGGCCACACCACTAATAGCACCCTCCCCATTCACTCCATACCTCAGGTCCCACCACCAACAAGAGCCCCTTTACTAAAAAATCCTCCCTAGCACCAAATGCAACCTTACACCCACAAAAAATGGCAAAACCACTTACACAACCCTCACCCCACCAATACTCGGACCCCACCACCAACACGTCCACTTCTCCAACCAATTTCGCCCTCTCCTCCATTGATAGCGGAGGGCCCACGACCAATATCACCTTCCCCCCAAATTCAAGGTCCAACCACCAACACCATCCCTTTCCCATAGTCCGGGCCCTACCATCCAGAGTAGCCTACCCCACAACACGTAATTCCCTACAACCAACATTTGCACCACTTGCCTCTAATGCCGTGAATCCGCCACCAACCACACAATTGACACGTTGAATTGTCTCGCCTCCTCCACCACTCGCCAATAATCGTACACTAAACACAGAGTCACCACCACTAAACACCGAGCCACCGCCAATTAGCGCCAGGTTTCCACCACCAAACGTGGAGCCACTGCCCCACATCACCAAAGCGTCATCATCAAATACATCGATTCCCTCATGTGCCACTCAAAAAGGCACAACAAGAAAATACACCACATTCTCAAGCTCCCTTGCCACAATAGAGCTTTGCATTCCTCAACCAAGCATCTCTAGAGAAAAACGATCTTCCCACTAGTCAGGTTTCGATGCCTCCATATACTAAAATGATACAATTCCTCCAACGACCCATTGACCTCATCGACGTTTTTACTTCATGAAAGTTCGTTATTCGTACTTTCACTCCTCAAACATGTAACATCACGTGACAATGTTTTCTCTATCGCATGGACCCCTAAGCACAAGCTGGCCCATCATTATAATATTCTTAAAAGATGTGGATTCCTTTACAATTCCCAATTCTTAAACCCACGAGAGTTACATGCCTTCTCCTTACATGTAAGGACATGTCGCAAGGCATCGTGGCACTTATCAAACAACTAAAACCAGAGGTCGGACCATGAGCTCGTCTCCTCCTTATGCACTACATTAAACCCCCTCTTATATTCCTAATGAATTTCATGAGTGTTCCATCTTGATGGAAATAGGATTTTCTTATAAAATAACAAGAAATAGCCTTTTTTTAAGGAAGTTCATTCTATTTTTAACCCACCACAATCTATAATGCCTCTTTCATTTATAAACCTTGAATCTTGTGAAGCCCTTGTCTTTTATGGTAGGTTCACGAGCACATGTTCAAGTACGTTTGTGTCTAACAGAAGAATCTTGGCTCTTGCTTATTCATTTAGGTAGAGAATGAACGTGCCTCACTATTGCTTTCATTCTAAAACAACTACAATAAGGAGAGATTAAGCGCTATGTCATTTTAATTTGCTAGCAATAACTCCACTTTGGATGTCCCTTGCCATTGCTGGTGTGTACATTGTTTTTCCTTCTTATGAGATTGCGCGTATGAAGATAAAACTTGAGACTGCTACATGGTACCCATTTCATTGATATAAAGGCAAAGTGGAAGAGTAAGATATTCAAGGAACATGAAATAGGAAACGGTTGCTATTACCAAAAGCTCTCATACGCCATGTTGAGCACACTTTCTTATAGTCAAACAAGGTATCAGTAGAAACTTATGCCAAAGAAGAGCCTAAGTAGAGGATGCTCCTTCTCAAACTTTGGTTGGAGAAAAATCGTTAATTATTTGACTCGTGGGTTGATGGAGGACAGATGGAAGGGTGCGTTTGTTATGGTAGGTGATGCATGGCATGTGTGATGGTCAAACATGAATACCAACTAGACAAGCGTAAGCTCTAACTGTGACGAGACCATCGATTGTAATTTTCCTATGAGAATTGTGAGGTGCTTGATGGTCTCCATTGACAATTGCTTTCATACGTCCTTACACTGGATGTATGTCATGGATGACAAAGTGTTTACATCTGTATTCAATGGTCATAAATGTGAAAACATGCTTTCCACGTGCAAAAGTCGATGGTTCAACCAACCATTCTAACGAATAAGTTATGAAATTTAAAGATTCTTACCAAAGCACGATTCCAACCCTATCCAATCATGGATGTCATGCTTCATTAATGATTGAGCTCAAATTTGAGTGATAACATCGAATGTGGTAGTGCTTGCAAGAAGTGTATGCTTGTTTCGACTATCACAATTTGTTTACAACCTCCCCAAGTGGCAAAAGAGTTTTAAAAGTAATTTAATTAATTTATTGGGGTTTCATAGTTGAGCTACACCTTTGCTTTAACGAAGTATGCATCAATGAAAATTTTTAAGTTCAAAGGCAAGTGAAGATCGTTTGAAATTTGTCTAGACACGTTCATGCTAAAATCAAAGTGTATTTATTAATCCTGAAATTTTAGAGCTTTTTCTTCAAGTTAAAATTAATCAAAAGTTCCAGTGCCAAATTTCATGAACTCACTTGTTGGTTTCTTGCTAAAAAGGTCACTATGTGCCAAGTTGTTTTTAAGGAATAATGAGTGATATAAACTCCAGGATCACTATAGACAATAAATAGATTATAATTGGAAGTTGGAGATGGCAACAGAACAAGGCTTCGTTAATGGATTACCAAATACAAAGCTCAATGACAAAAATTTATCAAAGCATTGAAATAGGAATTTAGGTGGAAGATGAAGTTATGAATTTGTGGGGGTGAGCTTAGTTCGACCCACTTGCATGTACAAGTGATGTGGCTCCTTCGTATTGAGAGAAGTGAGGACCTACAACTTGGGTTGATTTGTGGTGTTCAATCGTATTGACAAATCTAAAGAAAGCCAACAATGTGTCATAGTAAGTTTGTGGCATGAAAATCTTGAAGGTTCAATGTATCGCTTTCTGAACTTCTTGGAAATTTATTCAAGTTTTCTTATCCTCAAGTATGTTCACCCACTTGGATTTTCTTATAAAAGTAAGCAAGCTACTACCGAAGTTCCTGTACAAAACATTATAAAACATTATTTGGCATTCTGTTTTCATCATCTTCATTGATTTGTAGGAACCCACTATTAAGCTAAGGAACAAGACATCTGAATATGCACTTCAAACTAGAAGCTCTCCGCGTCATGGAGTTTTAGGCCTTGTATCGACACATTGATTTTGTTTCTCATTGTAGGAGTAGAAACATTTCACTCTAAAGTACTGATTTTCAGTGATTCTACATGTGGGAGGGAAGTGTTAAATAACATTCTAGGATATCTCATTCTTGTGCTTATAAACGTCCAAGTCGATGTGATGCTTTTCTTAAAATTTCAACAAAATTAGAAATCTGTATGCGGTTGTAATAAGAAACCAGCAATGAATACAATTCGTTGGGCATTTCCCATGATACAAATAATATATAATGTTCGTTAAGAATTTCAATTAAAAAAATACCTAATTGTAGCGTTGCAGTGCCACGCCGACCGGTCGAAGGAGCCACGTGGCTCGAGCGAGGTCACCTTGGATTGTGGGCAGTTGGATGGGATGGCTGGAGGGTGGAAGACCCTCAAGCATCGCGATTTTGGCCTAGTCGATCAAGGATTGCGTCGAATCTGTTACATGGGTTTGAGAGCTCCAGGGCTCCAATCCCAGGTTGGGATTACCGGAGATGCCAAGGCGGCTCTCACTCATAATGGAGAGGAGTGTAGCGTGCTAGTGCCACGCTGAATGGACGAAGGAGCCACGTGGCTCGAGCGGGGTCACTTGGGACTGTGGGCTGTTTGACGGGATGGCTTGAGGGTTGGAGACCCTCAAGCACCGTGGTTTTTGCCTAGTCGGTCAAAGATTTTGTCGAATCCGTTACACTAATATAATATGTTTAAACCTCATTTTTTAAATATAGAGGGTTTTTTATTCATTGTTACCCTTTTTTAGTTATTATCTCAGCAAGATATCAGGATCCCTATGAAGTAGGATAGCATCAGTTCAGATTCAACCGGAGTTAGAGGGAGAGCTTTAATTCCAGAATTGCCTTTGGAAGATTATTTGGTATAATCGACAATGTTTACGAGGACTTGAGGATGCTTTATTGCTACCTGCAGACATAGTTTCAAAATCAGAATCATCGCGCTGTTATTGGCTTTATCTATTTTTCTGTGCTTGATGAATCATAGCCTTGTAGAAAATTACTCCCAGATACCATGGTCATCAGGTTTATATTTAGGGAACCAGACACTTTCCATTTGAAGTACTCTTGCTCCTGAACTGTAGATAGTGTTAGACGATGAATCATTTGACCGGAGCAAGTTTGTTGCAGAAACGCGAATTCCACTCAGCGCTCGCAAGCCACTGCCCTTGGCTAACGGGTACTTAGCTGCAACCTTGCTAGAGAGCACCCGCACGGGTCTGCTCGTGTCGTGGAGCGGCCAGGGCAAAGCACACGTTGGCCATCCAGAAGAATTTGGGCAGGAGAACTGTTGGAGGGTTGTGGTCGCCATACGTCGTTACGATTCTAAGGATGATGTCACACCTTGTGGCACTCTCGCGTCTCAAATTTCCGCGGCAAGTCGTGGGCGGCGGCTGGATGGGCAAAAGAAAAACTCTCGTCACCCTCCTATTCACTTCCTCGTATGGTTCACTGAATGTGACACGCAGTAAACTATCACGAAAAGAGGAGATTCTCATTGGTTTGTTGTTACTGGTCACTATTATCTAGAACAAACTAGATTTCTAATCTTTTCCGATAAGGGAAACAACGAATATATGATGGTTGAAATCATATCGAGGTAGACGTCGAAAAAAATACTTTCATGTTTTGTCCATGGGCCGAAGTTCCCGCAGTCTGGGGCCAACCAGCAACCTCTGCCATGACTGGCAACGCGCGAACGGCCATCTTAGGGTCCACTTGGATTCGACCGGGTTACCGCGGGAGCAGTCGACTCGAATCCACCGTCGCTTCATCTGCTCATGAACTCAGTTCGACCTCGGACGTCCGGATGAAGTGTTGCTTCACCCGTATGCGCTGTCCACTGGACGGGGAAGAAGGATCGGACTTGTTCGAAGTCGGAATCCGAGCGGAACTTCACTCTGACTACGTCCGAAACACAACGGACCCATAAAAACCAACGCCGTTCCACGTGAGGCACTTCTGCAAGAAAACAGAGAAGCCATAAGTTGGGTTCGCGTGCAGCGCCGAATCATCACCGCGGTACGCTTGGCAAGAAACCCAAACAGGGACTCACCGCCTCTTAGCGTCAATGGGCACGTGAATCCAACAATGGGTTTTGCCTTAGAAACCGTCCTCAAACACACGCCAACACAGCACTCAGCAGCTCAAGGTGTTCGCTCCTCAATCAAAAGCAAGTTATTCCATTGCGAAAGCAAACATTTCACAATTCGCATTTCACGAAGATTTTCGTAAAATCCTTGAATGATGTAGATGCACATAAAAAACATGGGGTGATAGAGCGCCTAAAAAACCTTAAGAAAATCATGCATATGGTATGTCCTCGAAATCAAATAATGTTGATTAAGACGATACCCAAAATAAATATGGATGAAGAATAACAAAACACGTCCAATTCACCAAACAATACACATCAACTATCCAACAAATGGAACTCCATTCATTCCATACAAGATATGACTGACTAAAATTGCGTCTTTCAATTTTTCATTGAGGAAAGATAGATAGGAGTTAATAGAAAAGAAGCTCTCATATGATCCATGAGAAATTCCCAAGTAGCCTCAAGTTTTGGGTAAGCATCTTCGAAATGCCTCCAGTTTAAAAAACAACATTCATTAGCCTCCATTATTGGTTTAATTTGAAGTTAGCCCCAAAATTTCTTTCATTTTCATATAGCCCAATTTCATCTTGCCCGCAAGACACTAATTCTTTAACCGTACACGGGTCGCACAATTAAACACGAAATTTGATTGTGTTATGTGAGGTGGCCAGGCATCACTACTAAGGTTCACTTATGACAGCAGTCGACCACATAACTCACAAGAGAAGTCCGACTTTGAGAAGAGCAAAACCATTGAGCTCCCAATGTGAAGTAACCACCATCATGCCATTTGGAAAACGTTTCGCAAGGGGTAATGAGCCATCACGAAACAGGAAGGACATGAGGGTGTGAAGAGGGGGGTGAGGGGTGCAAATTTATGGAAATCAATGGTCAACAATGGAATGTTTCTGGTCGTTTGGCTCGGTAGTAGCCTTAATGGAGAGGGAAAACCTAGCTCCAACAGATCGATACAGTGTGGGAGATTCCGTCACCATGTGAAATCAATCAACCCTTGAGCATGAAAGACAATGACCACTTCTCTCAAATATGTTTACAATTCTACATTTGAATTTTGACACAACCCATGAATTTTTACAATTTCTTTTCATATATGTCACGAATAAATCTCCTCAAGAAACATTTCGTTTTTTGTAGCTCTTTCTATCAAATACCATTTGTATAAACAAAAGAATAATTAAAAATATAAATAAAGATGCATGTGTAAGTATAAATAGATATACATATAGATCTGGATGTATGTATAGATGTAAATATGGATTTGAACATATCTATTGAAATATATTCATGAATTGATATAATATAGAGAGAAATTAAATATAGATACATACATAGACATGGATATGGATATAGATGTAGATATAGAAACAAGGAAAAATAAACATAAGTTTAGAGAAAGATATAAATATAGATATATATATATAGAAATATATATGACATAGATATAGATATAGCTATGTGTATAGACATAGATATAGATATCGATATACATATAGATATAGATATAGATATAGATATAGATATAGATATAGATATAGAGATAGATATAGATATAGATATAGATATAGATATAGATATAGATAAAGATATAGATATAGATATAGATATAGATAAAGATATAGATATAGATATAGATATAGATATAGAGATAGATATAGATATAGATATAGATATAGATATAGAGATAGATATAGATATAGATATAGATATAGATATAGAGATAGATATAGATATAGATATAGATATAGATATAGAGATAGATATAGATATAGATATAGATATAGATATAGAGATAGATATAGATATAGATATAGATATAGATATAGAGATAGATATAGATATAGATATAGATATAGATATAGAGATAGATATAGATATAGATATAGATATAGATATAGAGATAGATATAGATATAGATATAGATATAGATATAGAGATAGATATAGATATAGATATAGATATAGATATAGAGATAGATATAGATATAGATATAGATATAGATATAGAGATAGATATAGATATAGATATAGATATAGATATAGAGATAGATATAGATATAGATATAGATATAGATATAGAGATAGATATAGATATAGATATAGATATAGATATAGAGATAGATATAGATATAGATATAGATATAGATATAGAGATAGATATAGATATAGATATAGATATAGATATAGAGATAGATATAGATATAGATATAGATATAGATATAGAGATAGATATAGATATAGATATAGATATAGATATAGAGATAGATATAGATATAGATATAGATATAGATATAGAGATAGATATAGATATAGATATAGATATAGATATAGAGATAGATATAGATATAGATATAGATATAGATATAGAGATAGATATAGATATAGATATAGATATAGATATAGAGATAGATATAGATATAGATATAGATATAGATATAGAGATAGATATAGATATAGATATAGATATAGATATAGAGATAGATATAGATATAGATATAGATATAGATATAGAGATAGATATAGATATAGATATAGATATAGATATAGAGATAGATATAGATATAGATATAGATATAGATATAGAGATAGATATAGATATAGATATAGATATAGATATAGAGATAGATATAGATATAGATATAGATATAGATATAGAGATAGATATAGATATAGATATAGATATAGATATAGAGATAGATATAGATATAGATATAGATATAGATATAGAGATAGATATAGATATAGATATAGATATAGATATAGAGATAGATATAGATATAGATATAGATATAGATATAGAGATAGATATAGATATAGATATAGATATAGATATAGAGATAGATATAGATATAGATATAGATATAGATATAGAGATAGATATAGATATAGATATAGATATAGATATAGAGATAGATATAGATATAGATATAGATATAGATATAGAGATAGATATAGATATAGATATAGATATAGATATAGAGATAGATATAGATATAGATATAGATATAGATATAGAGATAGATATAGATATAGATATAGATATAGATATAGAGATAGATATAGATATAGATATAGATATAGATATAGAGATAGATATAGATATAGATATAGATATAGATATAGAGATAGATATAGATATAGATATAGATATAGATATAGAGATAGATATAGATATAGATATAGATATAGATATAGAGATAGATATAGATATAGATATAGATATAGATATAGAGATAGATATAGATATAGATATAGATATAGATATAGAGATAGATATAGATATAGATATAGATATAGATATAGAGATAGATATAGATATAGATATAGATATAGATATAGAGATAGATATAGATATAGATATAGATATAGATATAGAGATAGATATAGATATAGATATAGATATAGATATAGAGATAGATATAGATATAGATATAGATATAGATATAGAGATAGATATAGATATAGATATAGATATAGATATAGAGATAGATATAGATATAGATATAGATATAGATATAGAGATAGATATAGATATAGATATAGATATAGATATAGAGATAGATATAGATATAGATATAGATATAGATATAGAGATAGATATAGATATAGATATAGATATAGATATAGAGATAGATATAGATATAGATATAGATATAGATATAGAGATAGATATAGATATAGATATAGATATAGATATAGAGATAGATATAGATATAGATATAGATATAGATATAGAGATAGATATAGATATAGATATAGATATAGATATAGAGATAGATATAGATATAGATATAGATATAGATATAGAGATAGATATAGATATAGATATAGATATAGATATAGAGATAGATATAGATATAGATATAGATATAGATATAGAGATAGATATAGATATAGATATAGATATAGATATAGAGATAGATATAGATATAGATATAGATATAGATATAGAGATAGATATAGATATAGATATAGATATAGATATAGAGATAGATATAGATATAGATATAGATATAGATATAGAGATAGATATAGATATAGATATAGATATAGATATAGAGATAGATATAGATATAGATATAGATATAGATATAGAGATAGATATAGATATAGATATAGATATAGATATAGAGATAGATATAGATATAGATATAGATATAGATATAGAGATAGATATAGATATAGATATAGATATAGATATAGAGATAGATATAGATATAGATATAGATATAGATATAGAGATAGATATAGATATAGATATAGATATAGATATAGAGATAGATATAGATATAGATATAGATATAGATATAGAGATAGATATAGATATAGATATAGATATAGATATAGAGATAGATATAGATATAGATATAGATATAGATATAGAGATAGATATAGATATAGATATAGATATAGATATAGAGATAGATATAGATATAGATATAGATATAGATATAGAGATAGATATAGATATAGATATAGATATAGATATAGAGATAGATATAGATATAGATATAGATATAGATATAGAGATAGATATAGATATAGATATAGATATAGATATAGAGATAGATATAGATATAGATATAGATATAGATATAGAGATAGATATAGATATAGATATAGATATAGATATAGAGATAGATATAGATATAGATATAGATATAGATATAGAGATAGATATAGATATAGATATAGATATAGATATAGAGATAGATATAGATATAGATATAGATATAGATATAGAGATAGATATAGATATAGATATAGATATAGATATAGAGATAGATATAGATATAGATATAGATATAGATATAGAGATAGATATAGATATAGATATAGATATAGATATAGAGATAGATATAGATATAGATATAGATATAGATATAGAGATAGATATAGATATAGATATAGATATAGATATAGAGATAGATATAGATATAGATATAGATATAGATATAGAGATAGATATAGATATAGATATAGATATAGATATAGAGATAGATATAGATATAGATATAGATATAGATATAGAGATAGATATAGATATAGATATAGATATAGATATAGAGATAGATATAGATATAGATATAGATATAGATATAGAGATAGATATAGATATAGATATAGATATAGATATAGAGATAGATATAGATATAGATATAGATATAGATATAGAGATAGATATAGATATAGATATAGATATAGATATAGATATATATATAGATATAGATATAGATATAGATATAGATATAGATATAGATATAGATATAGATATAGATATAGACATAGACATAGACATAGACATAGACATAGACATAGACATAAACATAAATATAGATATAGATATAGATATAGATACAGATACAGATATAGATATAGATATAGATATAGATATAGATATAGATATAGATATAGATATAGATATAGATA